>OZ026557.1:997500-1015000 GCA_964020155.1 Chondrilla cf. caribensis | reverse complement strand
TTTAGCACTGGATGTCAAGCGGTAGATCTTCTCCAACCCCAGCCAGAAATCACCATCAAGGTCACCAAATCCTTCCACATAGTTCTTCCAAGGTAGATTAAAGTCTTGACTGCCATTTCTTCTTCTTTGGATCACTGTCCATCCCTTGTCCCCGAGTCTGTCCATGCTGCAGTAAACTTGAAATGGTGGTTGTTGATCAGGTTTGATCAGGTAGATGGCAGACTTCCTGTGTCCATTGCTGTAGGCATCGTTACAGTCCTTGTAGTAGGACAGGACGGAAGCGGATGGCGGGGGAATAACTGGACAGAACAAAAGGGAGAATATCACGTGAATGACGACTTCAAGAGGTTTCACGAAAACAAAATGGCGGAAAATATTGACGACTTTTGATTTTCTACAAATCAATATTGCGTAAACGTCCCCGTTTAGGAACGTATCGCCTTTGATGCCCCGAACTGGCTACCGTGTGAGATACATTGCAACATACGTACAGTGTGTGCCTGTCGTGGAGTCATATTTTCGCTTACAGGTTATTTTCAGCGCTTGAACTTGCTTAGACCTACCGCCCGTACTCCACGTCAGTATACGCAGTGTCCGGTCCTAGTACTGCAGTATATGGAGTATCATGTGCCCGTGATCATACAGGTGCGCAGGAAAATGCGTCGAGCGATCTGATCGATTTTTTTACCGCATGTTTCGCTCGGCGATCGTAGCACCTCGCCTCTACCCGGAAGATTGCCGAATAGCGTATGATGTAGGCGTCGATACTTGGGAACGGAAATAGTGTGGGTAGCCGAATCGCTTTATTAATAAAAGGTGTATAGGACGACAGAAAGGACTCTTACAACAGAAGAATATTCAATTTGATTGTAGAAATACCCGACAGTACGTATTAGCACCACTTTGTACCACACTGTCACCTAGTAAACTACCAGTGGTACCACAGCTGTCTCCCAACCTACCAGTGATACCACAGCTGTCTCCTAACCTACCAGTGATACCACAGCTGTCTCCTAACCTACCAGTGATACCACAGCTGTCTCCTAACCTACCAGTGATACCACAGCTGTCTCCTAACCTACCAGTGATACCACAGCTGTCTCCTAACCTACCAGTGATACCACAGCTGTCTCCTAACCTACCAGTGATACCACAGCTGTCTCCCAACCTACCAGTGATACCACAGCTGTCTCCTAACCTACCAGTGATACCACAGCTGTCTCCTAACCTACCAGTGATACCACAGCTGTCTCCTAACCTACCAGTGATACCACAGCTATCTCCCAACCTACCAGTGATACCACAGTTGTCTCCCAACCTACCAGTGATACCACAGCTGTCTCCCAACCTACCAGTGATACCACAGCTGTCTCCCAACCTACCAGTGATACCATATGCTGTCTCCCAAACTACCAGTGTTACCACAGCTGTCTCCCAACCTACCAGTGATACCACAGCTGTCTCCTAACCTACCAGTGATACCACAGCTGTCTCCTAACCTACCAGTGATACCACAGCTGTCTCCCAACCTACCAGTGTTAACATACCCTGTCACCTAACCTACTAGACTAATTAGTACCAATACTACCATCATGTCAACTCTAGTAGTAGTATTCACCGGTGAGCTGGAGCTTTCCAAGTGTGTTCGTCAGTTTCTTGACTGCTTTCATCAGCTCCATAATAGCTTCGGTCTGTGTCATGTCTGAGTCTGAATCCGAATCCTGACTGCTCGTGCCTCCAGTGAGACAAGGAACTAAAAGGATCACTAACACTACTCCTCCAACAGCACTTAGTGGCATTGTGCACTTGATAGATGCTTACTAATGGACTTAATGCTGTATTTTACTCTCTCCTATTTATACTTGACAATAGTTCTTAGATGGGGACCACCCTTAGTACTCCATTATTGGCAAATTCCCCTGTGCATTTCATATGAATTTTTAATTAGTGTATTTGACAGAGCATCATAAAATTTCCCCCAATATTATGTAATCTTTGTATATTATCATGATGATATCAATCATCATCATCAGGAATATGTTATCTTGTCCTTTTGATGATTCACCTTTTGAGTATTGTGGGTATGATGTGAAATTAGTCTTGATCAAGACTATTGTTAGCTGATTGAAACTCTGGTGTAACTGTTTTGTGTGAGATAGCGACAACTTTTCATCAATGACAGTGGGGGTCAAGGGAGTGGAATTCATTTTCACTGTTTCAAAGAATTTTCTGTGTACACAAGGTTCTTCCTGGAAATGTGGCTGTTGGATATAGGCACTTCTGGATCCTGTGACCTCTGGGCTGTCTGACTGTTGAGTAAACTCACACCCCTTCCCCTGGGTAGTTGTACACAATTTTTATCAACCAGGTGTGTGTTGTTTGGTGTGCTTGCCTACTTCAGGTCTTGAAGTGGTGTGGAACCTGTTTCCAGTGGATCCATGTGGGTTTTGTTCACTATGATAAATATCTCCTAGCAAATTGGTAGTTGGCAAGAATACATACACAACTATTTTCCTGGTTGGAGAATGGCTATGATACTGGTTAGCATAGAATGGCTCAAGGCACGCACTTTATTCACTGTCTCCAACTTTTACAGCCTCACTTACCACTGGTCACTGTGATGCATTATGTAGCATTTCCGATACTACTACACCAAACCCCAGTAAGAGACTGCCTCAGTAATAGGACCACTACTCCCAACACCCAGGAACCCCTGTACCTCTTCACTCCGCACACATTCAACAACAGGATACTTGGGACCACCTCATAATGGAGACCAGCTCAACTAGTCTCGTAGGTGGTCTAAATTGTGATGTGATTTCAACCAGTTTTTTTCTTTATTGGTGGGGCACTATGTTATATTTCACATCTATCTATATGAAATCTTGCTATCCGGTGTATCTTTACATTAATTAATTTTATTTCTTGTCATCTGCACTCCACGTTCCACTAGGAGTATTCAAATATATGTTTGCTGTCAACATTCTACTCCTCAATGCTCAAAACATTCCACTTCTTGCTACTATCACTCCTGGACTATACTTCTTGCTGCAAGCATTCCACTTGTTGCTGTTAATTATAAGTATTTGTTATACATACCATCTCTTCAGATCGATCTACATTACATCATCTCTTCAGATTGATCTACATCGCCCACACTCTCCTCAAGTGAACATTCCACTTCTTGCTGCAAACATCCTTAGACTGTATATCTTGCTACCAGCATTCCACTTGGACTGTACTTCGTGCTACAAGCATTCCAATTCTTGCTGCAAACATCCTTAGACTGTATATCTTGCTACCAGCACACTTAGACTGTACTTCTTGCTACAATTCCACTTCTTGCTGTTACGTCACTGCTCTCATCTCTTCAGATCGATCTACATCGCATAGTCCACACTCTCCTCAAGTGTCCAGACACCAGGAGAACAACCCTAGAATTCCTGGCCAAGACCATCCAGCTCAATGCACCCAGGGCACAGATGAGAGTGAGTGTGTGCATTTACACACGTCATGCAAATACAGTGCATATACATGTCTACATAAGTACGTACGTACGTACACCATGTGTATGATTTACATAACGTGTCTACTGTTCATGTGTACTGGGCACAGATGAGAGTGAGTGTGTGCATTTACACACCTCATGCAAATACAGTACATACGTATATGTGCCTACATAAGTATGTACGTACACCATATGTGTGATTTACATAACAACATGTCTACTGTTCATGTGTACTTGTATGTACATACATATGTACATAATATATTATACTGTAGAGCCTCTTGATGATATGATGATGATGATGAATATGATACTCTAAACTTGGAAATATTTTGTTAATAATATTCCATGTCAACAGTACTGACCTAATGTGTTTGTATATCAGCAGTGATGAGGGATATTTTTTATTTATTTTTAATTTTTTTTAATTTTTTTATGCTAAGCGAGTTGATGTTGCTTAGTATTCCATTTTAAAAGTACTGACCTAATGTGTGTGTACATCAGCAGTGATGAGGGATATTTTTTAATTTTTTTTTTATATGTGTGTGTGTATCAGCAATGATGAGGGATATTTTATGCTAAGCGATTTCATGTTGATTAGGTTCGACTGTAACTACATGCAAGGCTTATTGTCTACAAAAGCGGGACGACCTTTCCTCTCGTGGACTATCCAATCTGCCAGTTCCTCATGTACCCTGGTGAAGGTGGCACAACCCATACATAGAATTTGTCCTCTGCTACCTCTGTACTTTTTGTCTGTCTTTCTTTTTAGTTTTGTGACATTTGTGTACCTAGGAGTTGATAATTTGACATGCTGTTTTATCTCGGAACGCTGATAGGCATCAGAATACCTCTTAACTTCCTAGAAAGCAAACTGGACCATGAAAATAGCCACTTCCGCACTAAAGGGGTACAAATGGATGTTCATGTGTTATGTTGTGTAGTGTATGTACATACATACAGTAGGTTCTCGTTAATCCACCACCGCTTTATCCGCCGAAACTTTTAATCTCCCACAATTTCCCAGTTTCGTTATAATGTTCAAGTACCAATGAACATCCAGTTAATCCGCCAAACCCGTTAATCCACCATATTCTTCAAAAATAAATTGCAGCGGATTAACGAGTATTCACTGTAATAGGCTATGGCTGCACTACAGTGACAAGTGCTGTATTGTGCATAGTTGTACCCAATGGTCACAAGGGTGGAGGTGGGCGGTTGACCTTATCCAGGCCAGTTCTGATATCACTTCCCATGACAATGAGAAAATGACCTCAGATCAGTCAGAGTTGAAGTAGAAGTGAAAGGTGACCAGTAGTAGGAATTCCAGTGACACCAAATACCTATCAAGTGTGTCATCTGTGTGGCATGTCTACCTATCATTACATATATTTGTTAGAGTTGTACATTTCCCACTTGTTGTGTAGCCCTCCAAAGTATGCTGTCTTCCTACAATGATTTAGTTCGTGTGTTTCCCTTTGCCTCCCTTCATGGTCTTCTTGATTCACCTCTGCTTCCATAGCAATCCTGGTCAACTGCGTCACTTCCTGACTAAGTGGATTGTTGGTGTGGAACTAAGCTACTTGTGTGTGTTCCCGAAAGTTGTGTCTGTTCTGCTTGTCTGTCTGTTGTTGAGTCATGGGGTTGTGTGTGTGTGTGTGTGTGTGTGTGTGTGTGTATGTGTGTGTGTGTGTTTGTGTCTGTGTGTGTGCACGTGTTTGTGTGTGTGTGTGTGTGTGTATGTGCATGACCACATACACATCCATACATATCTCCCCCTTTATCTATATCAACTCTGTCCTTCCTTCTCCTCCACAGTCATAAGTACAGTACCTGTTACATCATTGTCTAGTTTACATGCACCATACTGCACCTTCCACTGATGGGATGGTATTCTAAACTAGGGGAACATTGGGAGTGTGTGTGTGTGCATACTTTCGACCTGGCGCTCAATCGTGTACATCCTGTTGGTTTACCAGGGTACTAATCCATCTAAACATGCTATAGGAGTACAATAGTATATGTGTACATATGTATGTACGTATGTGCTAATACTGTACATACACTCTCTGTATGTACAGCAGTAGGTACTTATGTATATATGACATCATATGCTATGTATGTGTGTGTGCCCTTACAAATGTGGTTTTGTCCATTGATAGGTGATTTGTTGGGCATTCCCTGTGTGCAGGGTGGAACATACATAGTCCACAATGTAGCACTTTTATGTCATCTGATGCAACAGAGATTTGATATTTTTGAACGATTTCATACTTAAAGCATTGCAGGTCAATAATTCTGTACTATGGGAGACCACTTAAAGACCACATCAGTAGTGGGACCACCTCAGTAATAGGACCACCTCAACGATAGGACCACCTCAGAAGTGGGACCACGTCAGTGGTGGGACAACCTCAGTAGTGGGACCACCTCAGTAGTGGGACCACCTCTGTAGTGGGACCACCTCAGTAGTGAGACCACCTCAGTAGTGAGACCACCTCAGTAGTGAGACCACCTCAGTAGTGAGACCACCTCAGTAATAGGACCACCTCAGTAATGAGACCACCTCAGTAATAGGACCACCTCAGTAATGAGACCACCTCAGTAGTGGGACCACCTCAGTAATAGGACCACCTCAACGATAGGACCACCTCAGAAGTGGGACCACGTCAGTGGTGGGACAACCTCAGTAGTGGGACCACCTCAGTAGTGGGACCACCTCAGTAGTGGGACCACCTCAGTAGTGAGACCACCTCAGTAGTGAGACCACCTCAGTAGTGAGACCACCTCAGTAATAGGACCACCTCAGTAATGAGACCACCTCAGTAATAGGACCACCTCAGTAATGAGACCACCTCAGTAGTGGGACCACCTCAGTAGTGGGACCACCTCAGTAGTGAGACCACCTCAGTAATGAGACCACCTCAGTAGAAGGACCACTAACTCCCAGTACTAGGAGTCCCTGTAGGGTATCACCGTAGAACCTTACAAATGAAACCAATGAATAAGACTGTACATGAATGACCAGGACAGAAAAGGACTGGGAGCTAGTGGTCCTATTACTAAGGTGGTCCTAATACATAGATTGTCCTATTACTGAGGTGGTTGTATTACTGAAGTAGACTTATTACTGAGGTGGTCCTATTACTGAGGCGGTCCTATTACTGAGGTGGTCCTGTTACTGAGGCGGTCCTATTACTGAGGTGGTCCCATCACTGAGGTGGTTCTATTACTGAGGTGGTCCTATTACTGAGGTGGTCCTGTTACTGAGGTGGTCCTATTGCTGAGGTGGTCCTATTACTGAGGTGGTCCTATTACTGAGGTGGTCCTATTACTGAGGTGATTCTATTACTGAGGTGGTCCTATTACTGAGGCGGTCCTATTACTGTGGTGATTTTATTACCAAGATAGTCTTTAAGTACGTACATATAATTGCATTGCACAATACGTAGTCCACAGTGTTATGTATCTACATCCTACAGTATTACGTACATCCTATGTATGTGATGTGGTACATTAGTGGAACACTACGCAGGTTTTCCAGTCAGGTTGTCCACCAGTTGGTCAGCAAACACGTGTAGCCATTGAGTTCAGTTTGCCTGTAAGGTATCCTTAATTGTTTGTGATGTGTTGCGAGAATCAGTCCCTCCTTTGCAGCCAGGCCGTCTCCCGTTTCACCCCTAACATTTCCACCAATTACCACAAAGGAAAACCGCTGATTTTCCTATAATGTTAACATTTGCCTAACAAATTTAAGCTGAAATTCCCTCAATCAGCACAACTGTGACCCAGGTGATTTTTTTAGTTTCATAGGCTGTCTACACATCCTTTTGACTATAGCTATTGATGGCACTCCTATGGGTCATCAGGCTACTAATGTACTAATGTACTTGTGCACTGTATGTACTGTACCGTCATGGGTGTTCAACGTGTACCTGTTTTCAAACAGACTCACTTGACATTCATGCTTGTATACATACAGTGCATGCATATATACATATATGGTACATACATGCATTTGTACATATGGTACATATGTACATGCACGCATGCACGTGTGTACATGTATACATACATTCATACAGTATTATAAATACATAGGTATACATATGTGTCATATTGCCACATAGACATACTGTACATGTTCATACAGCTCTGTTCCAGTCGTTTCCCCTCACTCACCCACACCACCTCTGTTTCTCAAGGTCGACAGTCGATTATGCAGCTCCACGGGTTTCCTGGTAAACTTTCTCTGCGTCATGCAACAGCTGTGCGCAAAGGTCAAGATCAACTCCATAGACGTCTGCTATCACGCCAATCCGGACGCCCTGGTCAACTTCGACCGTGAGACAAGACTGTGTGCCACCGAGCAGCAAGCCAAAGACTGGAGAGAGGAACTGAGTGAGATATACGTACTCTGTACTGTATTCTGTATTCACCATGTCCATTACATACATATGTATATACTATACATACGTATGTACACACCCACATACACACTTATGTAAACTAAATTATAATATGTGTGGGCAGTATGACTGTACATATGTGAGCAGTATTTTTTCATACATAGTATTGTGTGTGTGTGTGTGTGTGTGTGTGTGTGTGTGTGTGTGTGTGTGTGTGTGTGTGTGTGTGTGTGTGTGTGTGTGTGTGTGTGTGTGTGTGTGTGTGTGTGTGTGTGTGTGTGTGTGTGTGTGTGTGTGTGCATGTGTGTGTACACGCATGTGTGTATGAACCATATTATGCGTCCCATTCTGTACAATTGTTATGCAATTCCACTTATTACTGTATGAAATCACCACAAACAGTAACAACCACACCTGAATCCCTTCTAAACCACCGGGGCGTAGGGCGTAGTACAGTGTAAGGGAATTTCCCTCCACTAGGTACTTGTGAGCAGTATTTTCCCACTTGTTGTGTACAGCCTATCTGTGGTGCTCCCTTAGCAGCCCCTCACCGCAGGAAGTGGTTTCAGGGGCAAGGTGGAATGAGGTGTGTGTCATGACCTCGTGTTATAACCATAGTTGTGAGGTGATGTAATGCACTTAGATGATAGGTGGATTGTTTTTTCAATTAATATACTACACATGCACACACGCACGCACGCACACACACACGCACACACACACACAAACACACGCATGCATGCATACACACAACACGCACACACACAAACACACGCACGCACACACACAACACACACACACACACACACGAACACACGGACACACGGACTAACAGTCATACACATACAGACACGGACTAACAGTCATACACATACAGACACGGACTAACAGTCATACACATACAGACACGGACTAACAGTCATACACATACAGACACGGACTAACAGTCATACACATACAGACACGGACTAACAGTCATACACATACAGACACGGACTAACAGTCATACACATACAGACACGGACTAACAGTCATACACATACAGACACGGACTAACAGTCATACACATACAGACACGGACACACACGGACAAACAGTCATACTCATACGGACAAGGACACGGACGCACACACAGACACGGACACACGCAACACACACACACACACACGGACACACACACACACACACACATAGACACACACACACACATAGACACACACACACACACACACACACACACACATCTACATAAATAGCACGTGTAATAATTTTATTTGTATTATTTTCACCTACTCTGGAATAAACAGGATGTAAGCTGTATTCACTAGTCACCAGTCTATGAATATCTGTATGAACTAGGAAACACTGGTATATACTAATGTACACTAGTGTATATACATAGTGTATACTAGTGTATACTGGTGTATACATTGCTGCACTTCTAAGATAAAAACACCACATGTTGGGTGTTCTGCTGTAATTTCTGTGAATACCCCTTCTGTATTTCATGGTCAACAAACCTGTCCTCTGGGACCACCCCTTGGGTGTGTTCAGTGTACTATGCAGTAAGCTAGACTGCTGTGTGTACAGTACATCCCCTGTAGATGTTCTACCACCCTTGGGTGTGTTCAGTGTACTATGTAGTAAGCTAGACTGCTGTGTGTACAGTACATCCCCTGTAGATGTTCTCATCTTGTGCCATGAACTGTGTGAAGTACTGTACTTTATGTACATGCATTTTACTGTATGTTCTACTGTAGTTCAACTGGTCCCATAGGTGGTCCATATTGTAAGGTTCTACTGTACTTCAACTGGTCCCATAGGTGGTCTCAATTGTGAGGTTCTACTGTACTTCAACTGGTCCCACAGGTGGTCTCAATTGTGAGGTTCTACTGTACTTCAGCTGGTCCCATAGGTGGTCTCAATTGTGAGGTTCTACTGTACATACATATGTATGTACGTACATTATATGAGGACTACACGCATGTACTGTAGATATGTGGAGTACCCCTCACATGGCAGTCTTCACCCACTGCAGGCCGTGGGGACCAGCTCCAGGAAATCAAGTTCTCTACTGAGTGCTTCCACTTGACAGCCCACTGCCACCACATAGCTCTGCTTCCTACCATCAGGATGTTCAAGAGGAACATGAAGGATCTTGTACAGTTGCAAGATGCCATCAAGGAGATGGAGAGAAGTGGATCGAAGGCCTCGTCCATCGACAAGTACAAGAGCAAGTTACAGAGCATGATGATGAGACAGGCCGGTCTTGATGGTGTGCTGATCGAGGAGGCTTCTCTCTCCAGAGCTATGCAGTTCTACGGGTCTCTGGCAGAGTGGACCGTGTCTTTACTGGATCCCAAGTCCAGAGGGTGAGTCATGCTATACGGTAAGCACAGTACATCGCACTGTAACTACATTCTGTAGGTGTGTGAATGTGTATATGGAGCACACTCATATAGTAAACCACATTGAAAAAACTACAGTGCAATATGTGTAGTATGTACATACCTGGTACTCATGGTTAGTGAGTACACTTCACTCAGACCCTAGCTCATGCACACTATGTTAACAGTACTGATAGTAGGTACAGTGCAATTTGCTGAGTAAGTACATGTGTACCTGGGTTAGTCCACACTCCTGGTTAGTACATACTTCTGGTTAGTACGTACATACTCCTGGTTAGTGAGGGCACTTCACTCAGTCCCTAGCTCATGGACACCACCTCGACCAGTACCTCTGGTGAGATGTACAGATTTGATGTACCCTTCAAGCTACCACGTTTGACTGTAAATGGGACCCACAAAGCAAACCCTAATGATCCTCTAATTGTGTTTGTTTCAAGTGGCTATTTGTCTTAAGGGTGTTTGTCTTTGTGAGGTTTACTGTTTGTTCGTGTACATACTGAACGTGCTACTCATTCTTTTGTCTTGTGTTGTTCACTCAGAAATGAACTCCCGTCATCTCCGGATCCTCCTATCAACTTTGCCACTCTCCCCGAGTTCTATGTTGATGACATGTTGGAGTTTGTACTCTTCTTGTCGCAGTGAGTGCTGTGTGTGTGTGTGTGTGTGTGTGTGTGTGTGTGTGTGTGTGTGTGTGTGTGTGTGTGTGTGTGTGGAGGTGAAGGGTGTGTGCATATGTGTGTGTGTTAGATGAACAAATGAATGTGTATTTGGTTTTGGCTGTTGTCTCTACCTACACATGTACACACACACTATGTGTGTGTCCAAAAAAAGTGCACACAAACTTACGTACAATGGAATATTCAGTTTAACATACAGTAGACACAATTCACTTTGCATGCATCACATCACAACTTGTAGGGTTTTATTAGTGTATTTCATGGGAAATTCCTCCAGAATTTTAGTGGGTTCAGACCTTGGACTGCAGTTGTACGGGTTGTAGAGGTGGGCGATATCACCAATATCACACCTGATAGCCCTCTGTTGTGAGTAGTGCAATCATGACCATTATTGAATGGTATAGACAATGACAATGTAGAGATGAAACCTTTCAGATATTGGGAGTGTTTCATAAAACTAAATGTTTCTAGCAAAGGTTCAGTACTTCACTTTGCAACACAGTTTGGAATGTTTGTTAAGAAGGCCTTCAATATCTGAAAGAAAGCTGTATCTGCTAAAACTAAATGTTTCTAGCAAAGGTTCAGTACTTCACTTTGCAACACAGTTTGGAATGTTTGTTAAGAAGGCCTTCAATATCTGAAAGAAAGCTGTATCTGCTAAAACTAATAGTTTCTAGCAAATGTTCAGTACTTCACTTTGCAACACAGTTTGGAATGCTTGTTGAGAAGGCCTTCAATATCTGAAAGAAAGCTGTATCTGCTAAAAAAAGCAATAAATGGTCATTTTTACAACTCCCATTGACTCTAGATATGTACCACGTGACTGAATCCTTAGATAGGTACGATATTGCCAATAATTGCATGGCAATGATAATTGTGATGTCAGATTTCCAGACAATATTATGATAATTTGCTTTGTTCAATAGCACCACTAATGACAAACTACTCAACTATTTTCCCACTACTAGCTAGTTACGTATACTGTAGATACAAGATAGATATGTACTGTATGTATGTACACACAGTTTTTCCTTTGATCCACCCCTCAACCAGGATACAAGTACATATTATACGTACACTATGGACACTACTACAGTTCTTTGTGTATGTGCATATACACTGTGGATACATACAGTACATACATATGTGTGTATCGTATGTGGTGAATCCAGTGTAGCGCATTGTGTGGTAGCTGTGATGTGACTGTGACTACACTGATGGTGGTGACTTTCACTGATGAATCCATAGCGGTACTGTGTAGTGGATGCATCCACACACCTGTGTGCATGCACACTTGTGATCCTCATTCTGATGTACGTACCTTTGTCATGACCACACAGCTGTGACCTCTGCTGGTGAATGCATGAAAGCATCTTTGCTCTATCGCACTTCATTGTTGAAATATTGCCCTAGAGGCGCAGTTGATATGGCGATTCACTGTGTATGGCTATCTGCAGCTGATATACTGTATCCTGTTATTTCCTCAGTTTTGACAGGATTCAAAAAATTCCAATATTTCAATTATGGTTAAAAGCTGACATTTCACCTGGCATCCTTCATTGTTGAATGATAGCTTAGAGGTGCAATACCTCAGTGTAGATTGAATATTTGACATGAGAAGGCTTAACACACTCACTTATACTGTACTTGCTCATGTGCACGCACACACACACATGCACAAAGCTTACACAAACACATACCACACACACACACACACACCACACACACACACACACACACACACACACACACACACACACACACACACACACCACACACACACACACACACACACACACACACACACACACACACACACACACACACACCGCATGTCTTACTAGATTGATGTCTATTCTTTGAACAAATACGCACGTCACTTGTTGACGAAATAATTGCAACGTTTCACCTTCTTGGGCTTTTTCAGGCATACTATACACAGTACATGGGTATACATACTGCACCTACATACATACACATGCCAGCCATGCTTGTCAGAATTCTAAATTTACATCATGTACTATGTTATACTTGGTCCATTCCAATATACCAATGGGTACATTTTCATCTGTCTACAGTATGTACTTATGTACATATGTATGTACTTATGTACATGTGTATGTACTTCCCCTAGGGCGCTACAAGGGTGAGAATCCACCCTTGTCATATGCTATGTACTGTGTGTGTGTCCTGTGTAAACGTATGCATGTGTACAGTACTTTCCCATAGCGTGGGGCTACAGGAAGTGGTTCGTAGGTGCAGTGTGTCTGTTATGGCTTGCCTGTGTACTGCATTCTCTCTAATAACATGTGGTCAGTGTGTGTACATACTGTACACGCTGTACAAGCAGTGCCGCCTGTTTGTGTGTGTGTGTTTCAAGCAGGGTTTTAACCCATAGAGAGTCAGGGTACGCCCTGAAACATTCCCCTAGCACCCCCTGTGGGAGTTCTCATTCATATCAAAGGGAGGTGAAATCCTACAGTACTTCCTCTGTACTGTACACGCGTACGTAGGTTAAAATATGGGTGCAGTGGGAAAGTTGGTTGAACAAATGGCTCATGCCACTCCAAAGCAGTCTAGCATTCCCTGAGAAGTGTTGAACCGATACTTCCCATCTGGTTTGTGGGACCTCCATCTCCTCTTACCGTGCCAATAAGACAGGACTCCGCCACAGGAGGTATACAGTCTGAACTCTTGATGGTGCCACTTATGAATACATTGAGGCCTATTATTCAACAGTAAAATACCAAAATAAGTACGTACCTTAGTAATAGTACCACCTCAGGAATAGGACCTACTTAGTAATGGGAACACCTAAGTATTCGGACCATTGTGTATATATGTCTGTCCCAGGAGCACCTGTACTGTATTATATAGTGTCCACATGAAGATTTGGACCATTTTAGACCACAGTCCTATACTGTAATACGTGGTCTCTATTGTGAGGTTCGGGTGCATGCATGTACGTGTGCACATGCATACTGGAAGTTGATTTCTGCATGTCTTGTGTGGATGGGGTTTCAGTGGTTTGTGTCAATCTCTCCAGGTTTGCTCCAGCTGCACTTGGTGATCCTAGTTTCATTCACATTGTGGATTTGGTTGTCATGCTAACCTGCAAGGGAAAGTACCTAAAGAATCCCTACCTGATTGCAAAACTGATTGAGGTAAGAAGAAAACCCCTCACCTACTTTGTGCCAGTAGAATCCTTGTGTGTGTGCCTGTACATATGTACGTATGTGTGTGCCTGTATGTATGTGCATATGTGTGTGCCTGTATGTGTGCCTATGTGATACTCTGCACATGCTCTAGACCTGTACCTACGTAACTACTTACTCCATGGTATCAAGTACAGGACCCATTTCATATTCCTCAATGTGTGCACACATATATACTGTATGTACTAATCCTATACATAGCCCTATTGTATGGTACTTATGTACTATGCATACATACGTACATACATACAAGTATGTTACTGGTAAAATATAGTACAGGTTTGGGTGTGGTACAGTTTCTGTATGGCTATTTAGTTATGATCTTCAGGATCAATTTTCTTACTTTTTGCTGTATTTGCATTTAAGTTTTATTTTGTTTTTTATTACTTTGCAGGTGATGTTTGTTATGACTCCCGGTATCCAACGGCAACAGCACTCATTTTTGGACAAGTTTCAATATCACAAGCTGGCCAACAACCTCTCACCAGCTCTCATGAATGTGTACATAGGTGTGTGTGTGTGTGTGTGTGTGTGTGTGTGTGTGTGTGTGTGTGTGTGTGTGTGTGTGTACCTGCTCACATACATGCAAGTGAACCAGGAATGTGTACTAACCCAGGTACTCGCTAAGCCAGTTGTACTGTGTGTGTGAGCAATGAAATGTTGTCTGTAATCTTAGAGCAATTGACAATCATTAACAATCAACTCTTGTTTGATTTCTCACCAGATTGTGAGGCTATGGGAGGATCAAATGAGTTTTTTGACAAGTTCAGTACTCGCTACCACATCTCCGTGATATTGAGGAAGTTCTGGGACTCCTCTCTCCACAGGATGGCCATAGCAGAGTCTAGTAGGTGAGTCTATGGGACCAGTTGAAGTACAGTCGAGTCTTACACTTGAGACCACCTGTGGGACCAGTCGACGTAGTCAGAATTGTGAAGTGGTCCTCATTTCGGTACTGAAGGTGTACATATCAAGTAGTAAGGTACAGGATTTCCTGGTACTGGGGAATAGTGGTCCCACTACTGAGGTGGTCCCATTACTGAGGTGGTCCCATTACTGAGGTGGTCCTATTACTGAGGTGGTCCCACTACTGAGGTGGTCCCATTACTGAGGTGGTCCCATTACTGAGGTGGTCTTATTACTGAGGTGGTCCTATTACTGAGGTGGTCCCATTACTGAGGTGGTCCTATTACTGAGGTGGTCCTATTACCGAGGTGGTCCTATTACTGAGGTGGTCCTATTACTGAGGTGGTCCTATTACTGAGGTGGTCTCATTACTGAGGTGGTTCCATTACTGAGGTGGTCCTATTACTGAGGTGGTCATATTACTGAGGTGGTCCTATTACTGAGGTGGTCCTATTACTGAGGTGATTCTATGACTGAGGTGGTCCTATTGCTGAGGTGTTCCTGTTCAAGTGAGGGTCTACTGTAGTTATATCCATGTAACATTGTCATATGTATGAATATATCCATGGATGGGTCACATGTCTTGCTCCTCCCCCTTCCTTCGTGTCCAGGGAGAAACGAGATGACTCCAACTTCCTCCGGTTCCTAAACATGTTGATCAACGACACCACCTTCCTGCTGGATGAGTCCATGGATGCCCTGAAGGCCATCCACAGGACGCAGGAAGCCCTAAAGGATGAGGAGGCATGGTCTGCACAGCCAAGGGTAAGACCCTGTGATTGGCACAAAAATCTACTGCAACTACGTATATTTTATGTAACCTACTGTACACACAGGTCCCAGTGTAGGTTTCGAAGAGATTTGGGTTTACCATTGCCAAAGTTAAATTTGTCTTCATCGAAATCCCTCAAAGGGGACCATTCCCTTTCATTTTGATCGGACTGCATTCGAGAAACTACATATTTCTTTGCCTTGATAAGACCCCATTTGGAAAATGCTATCCCTTTTTACTTAGATCGGATCCCATTTGGAAACTGCTATCCCTTTTTATTTAGATCGGGTCCCATTTGGAAACTGCTATCCCTTTTTATTTAGATCGGATCCCATTTGGAAACTGCTATCCTTTTTACTTAGATCGGTTCCCATTTGGAAACTGCTATCCCTTTTTACTTAGATCGGATCCCATTTGGAAACTGCTATCCCTTTCACTTTGATCCATCCATCAATTCTGGAAAAAGCTGTCCCCTTTCATATGTGTGCTGTCTATCATTACTACATGATCTTGTGTATGTACTAGACATTGTTGTGGCACCGTGTTCAACCTTCTGTGTCTGCAGGAGCTGCAGCATTCCCAGTTACACCAGCTGAGGCAGGACGAGCGCATGTGCCGCTCCTACATGACCCTGGGTAACGAGACAGTGGCCATGTTCCACTACCTGACTGTGGACATAAAGGATCCATTCTATAGACCAGTTAGTGGGGAGAGGGAGAGAGAGAGGGAGAGAGGGAGAGAGGGAGGGAGGGAGGGAGGGAAGGAGAGAGAGAGAGAGTTTGTGTGTATGTGTGTGTGAGTGTGTGTGTATATATGTGTGTGTGTGTGTGTGTGTGTGTGTGTGTGTGTGTGTGTGTGTGTGTGTGAGTGTGTGTGTCCATAATGTTCCTATATTCATCTCTCTCTTCTTACATATCCACCCATTCAGGAAGTAGCTAGTCGACTGAGTGCCATGTTGAACTACAACCTGTTACAACTGTGTGGACCTCAGAACAAAGGACTGATAGTGAGTTGTAGCCACGTATACACACATACCACACACGCACGCATGCACACACACGCACACACACACACACACACACCTCTATTCTACCTGTCCTTACAGGTTAAGGAGCCAGAGAAGTATGGTTTTGACCCCAAGCACTTGTTGGGACAACTCTCTGACATCTACCTCAATTTGGAGTGTGACCTCTTTGCAAGAGCAGTAGCCAGCGATGAGGTGAGGTTTTCCAATGTACTCTACATCTGGTACAAGTATGGTACTTACAGACAGTGCTACAGCAAGTAGTGCGCAATCAAGTCCGGCCCAGCCACTTTTGAAGCATGTTCGCTGGTGGCAACAGAGGATAGTTGCTAGAACGACGGTAAGCTTAAAATTTGATCGTTGGATGACAGCGAATCGAATCCCCCGATAACCGGAAGTCACTGGGACGATTATTAAAAATGGCCATCAGCCGCGAGGGAATAACCGGAAATCAAAGGTTCTCTCCTCATGGACAGTTAGATGGTTGATTTTGAACAGGGGAGGACACTTTCTGAACCGTACTTCATAATCCCTGAGAGCTTGGTGGCTCCTTGTGTGGTAGTTTTTACCCGAATCACAAA
>OZ026557.1:927500-995000 GCA_964020155.1 Chondrilla cf. caribensis | reverse complement strand
GTATATTATACATAATGTGTACATAATGTGTGAAGTATTTAGTATATATAAGGTCCATATTTAAACACGTATTAATAATATATGTATAACATATTATAGATACACATGTATTCAGAAACAGACGCATGTACACTGTATTCGATCAGTATTGATGTTCATACTCATCAATATTAATAATTTTAAAATTATAATTACATAAATTGTATGACATTTTCCTTCTATGTAGAATAATATAATATGTGTAAATTATTCGTGGGGGATCTCTTAGTTTATCTGTTGAAATAAACAGAGTATTATTGTTACATTATGATCAATTTTGGTTAAAATTTCTGAGGAACTCTTTCAAACCAATTGCAACGTCAGATTATAGTGGTAAGGGCACAGTTCGATTACGTATAGATACTCTTTGCTAGGTAACTGGTTTAATTAGCTGGTTTATGTAGAGTATCCTGTCCGCGCCATTTTTTAGGGGCTGCCGCAGGCAGGCCCTATATTGTTTTCATTTCGACTTCCGGTATGTAACGCTCGTCCGATAGATACAATATTATATATATAATACGTGTTCCTACGCGTAACAGCAACAAAGAATTTATATTATAATTTATATTGCGCGAAATAAAGATGGCCGATTTCGAATGCCGACAATTAGAAATTGAGCTAGAATTCGTGCGCTGAAGCTTCGCCGAACGTAATAACTTCAGCGAAGGTTCTTCTAAATCTAGGAAAGACGCCCAAGTAATTTGAGTGCGGGGGGGCGGCAGCCCCACGAGTTTTTGAACTCGAATTACTTGTTCTTGATAGCTGTTGATTTCACAAGGTTTCTCGAAGCTGATTTCGTCCTCGATCTTCGGCGCCATGTTTTCTACTCTGTAAACTCCGTGATCGTTAGTCTACTTCAAGTATACAGTGTCTGTGCTCACAGTGACCAGTTCACCAACACTGCTCGTGTGTGAACGCGTGATTCTAGATTACTAGGCTATGGGAGGATGGACTGCGTTCCGGCCTTCTTTGACGCTACTCGTTACTACATCTCCGTGATATTGAGGAAATTCTGGGACTCCTCTCAGCAGAGGCTAGCAGGTGAGTCAGTGGTGTTGTGTGTGGAATACTCGTATACTGCAGGTTGGTGTACGTGAGAGATGGTAGTCGTTGTTACTTGTGTATTATAACATGGTTTCTTGAACCATTAAAGATATTATTATCATCATTTTAGTGCCTTTGTATTGTATTGGAGTGTCCGTGTTGTGATCGTAGTGTGAACCTCAATGTCTAATGCCATATACCTTGGAATACTTCACTATAACATGCTTGATATTAGGTGACGGTGTATTGTATTGTATTGCATGGCAGCTCGCATGAAAGGATAATAAGCTTACTCATCACATAGTACATACAATTATACTATTAACAGTGAAAATTGTGGTTCCATATTAGTTTTTTTTCAATTAAAGTAAGTGACTAAACTAGTATACTGTATGTGGTGTATGTGTATGGCACATGGCTGTACATGTATGACTGCTTATTATAATAATATGAACTGACACTATACCAAACCCCAAATAGTCATACTGGCTTGCAAATTCGCTGCTAATGATCATAAGTACACTGCAATGTTTGCACCTTCAGTGGGTCATTCTGTGGATATCTACACCTGTGGTCAACATGGTACATGGCTGTATAACTGCATGCTTATTAAAATATGAACTGACATGGGTGTCTATACCAAACCCCAATTAGTCATACTGGTACTGGACAATGTTTGATAACACCACCACGGACACATGTTATTGTCTCCTGTATGTGTGACTATGAAAGTGTATCTTTGTGAGAATGTTAATGTTTGTTTGTGAGGGACAAGCTAAGAAAGACATGCGCAAACTGTACATACATGTACTGTCTATGTTCACTCTCAGTACCAATGATGTATATCGTGTGTGTTGGTGTGTTCATGTCTACATGTGTGTATGGTCATCTAAGTTGAGTATAGGGCCGAGTGACCTGACAGTGTTTATATTAATATACTTTATAATAACACATCGCAATCTCATCACTTCTCAATCATAATGCAGGATTAATGAATTCTTCAAGTACATGTATATTATGTATGAGTTCTTTAGCTACTGTTTATGTGATTCTCACATGACCCAAATTTCAACCAAATTGGCTAATATATCTTCATCAATTAATGCGCTATCTACACACCAACGCAGTTCAATGAGGTCATCACTGGATGGTACTGTCTTATGGAACCATCCAAATCTTTGACAACAACGATCTTCTGGTCTAGTACAACCCTCCCCATCCCAGAGAGGATCCTCCCAAGATACACCGCTTCCAGCTGACACAAATCCAGTCTCACAATAGTAGTCATCACCAACAAAGCTAGGTGGAGGGTGGTCCACTGTACCATTGGATGCCGCGCACGGACACTTCTCATTGCTCCCTTCATGCCAATAGGCTGCATACGTCCACACGTGTTTCCTGGGTGAGCCCTGGGTTATTGAGATACCGTCCACGTAGGTGCTGTCTATAGTATGAGACGAACGTATAAAGAAGCCATCTGGACTGTAGAACTGGTATCCCTGGACTATTCCACAAAGGTCAGTGTAGTTCTGATCCACTGTGAAAATAACAGATGAACAGCCTCTGTTTCCAGTCCCCCCACAAGCCAGTTTGTTAGTGTTGGGTATGCTCACCTTACGCAGACCAGAAGGACAGCTATTGTACAGTGTTGGGTTGATGTACACAACACGCCTCCATGGACCTGTAATGTTACATTTATAGTCTGATGATGTTTCAACTATCTCCAATCGTTCTGCTAGCTCTTTTATTGTCTTTAGAGTATCAGAGTAGTTCATCAAGTTAATGACTTGAGTAGTGACTGTAGTTGTAACTCTGTTGATTTCTTCTTTAGTCAAGTTATTATCTCCTGGATGACCACGAGGCCCGGGTGGTCCTTGTAATCCTACTACTCCTGGGGGACCTGGTGGACCATCTTGTCCAGGATATCCTCGAATTCCTTGTGGACCTGGTGAACCTGCTGGTCCAACAGGACCTGGTGGTCCCTCTAACCCAGTAGTTCCTCTCCGACCTTTGTTCCCAGTTCTTCCAATCTCTCCCTTGTCTCCCTTCTCCCCAGTGGGACCTTGTGGACCAGGAACTCCAACAACATCGAGCTGCAGTGATCCAGTGGGATTGTCTATACACTGTCTAGATCTGTTCTCTTGAGCATAAGAGATAGGAAGGAGTACCAGTTGAAGGAGTAGGAAGACTGTGATCAAGATTGATCCCATGGTCCTCACTAGTTCACTCACTCTCTCTCCAACTATATCCTGGAGTCAACTATGTGTCTGTCTTATATAGTCCTGTAGTGTGGACACATTAGTATACAGTAACCCAGGTGGTGACCTGTCCTTTGTATGTTAATCCCCTCCAGTACTGTAGGTATGTGTGTAGTTAATATTCTGTACATCCTGTACTTGTGTAATAATATAAGCTGAGGTGAAGTGGACTCTATAGGACATGTGGTGTGTGTGTAAGAGAAGGTCATCCATTAACTGTAAACAGGTTAATTCAATAAAAAGGTGAACCCATTTTATGTAAGAATCCATATAGAATTGAAAGTACATTTACAATGTTTCTTTAGTAATGAATTTGAAATAGTGGTCTGTGGGCTCATTGACAAATACAATTGATTATCCTCGGACTAACCTTAAAGTAGAAATGATCTCAAAACACACACAGTACAACTAATGATGATATGTGTTCTGTGTGTACAGGTCAACCTTCATAGTGAGCACTTTTGAAAGTTCACTCATATATTCTGTACTTTCATGAGCTGGGGACCAAGTAAAATGTGTGACAAATGACTTGATTATCCTCGGACTTACTAAAAGTAGAAATTATCTCAAACCACGCACGCTGCAGTACAACTAATGATGACATGTGTTCTGTGTGTACAGGTCAACCTTCGTAGTAAGCACTTTTAAGAGTTCACGTATATATTCTATACTTTCTGTATACTATACCAGACTGAGTATACAAAGTGTACATGAGCTTTGGACCAAGTAAAATGTCTGTATGAAACAGGTTCTGGAGCGTGTGTGTATGTACATATGTCCTAACGGAGATGTACTGCACCACTAACTTGAATCACATCAGTACTGCATGTACTCTCACTCACACACTGACTGTATGTATGTGTACATTTCTCATGAGATCTCTGCAATATTGTACATATATAGTGACCTGAAATGTTTGTCTGGTGAACTGCAATTTTGTGGTCACCTTCCTTCAGTCAGTCCCAGAGAGTTGCACATACTGGTGCTAGTTATATGACTCATGTCTTCTGTGTGTTATCACAACCAGAAGCATATTACATTCAGCATCATTGGATTTATACATGACTATGAGAATGTAGATGTACACCCATCCAGTGTTGCCTATGGTGTGTCCATACAGGTCTAATGAACATTTGTGCTCACACATGGTCTGATTGGAATCCTTTGTAATGTGTGGAGTTGCTAAATGATGTTGAGTGTTTATCTGGTCATGTTGTGAGTAGAAGCAATCCAAAGTAGCATCTTTGAGGATTCTGTACTCTTCAAGTACTGTATACCGTTCTATAATGTAATATGTAGTATGTATTCAAGTATTTCTATGATACAGTACGTGTATACATAATATATTCTCGACTATGAAGATTTTGTTACATAATTGCACATGAGTTTCAATATTACATACCTTTGTGTGAATTTCAGTTTGTTTTCAAAGCACATGCTGAGCAAGACACTGACTGTACATTAAGAAAGGTTTGTTTCTGAGGGACATGCCAAGAATGACCTATAAGTGTATGTACTTACATATATTCTCTATGTGAATCATTGATGTGTGTCTTGTGTGTGATGGTATGTTCATGTGTACATGTGCATATATATGTGCAGTCATCCCAGTTAAGTATAATATGTAGGTCTGAGTGACCTCGTGTTTACATTTAGAATCTTGTCTCAAGAACAAATCGAATTATTCAATCACACAAAAATTATTGAGCAAGAGCTGGTATGGGTGTGTACATATAGAGGTATTCAACAAGGTGGTGAATAGTGATCAAACTACACAATCCTATGATGATTTGTAACTGAGTTGAGGTAATTGTGATCTGCTGTTACCAGAATGTGTGTAAGAAGCCAATATCAATGCTAATGTGGTAGTTTATGACTTTTACTTGTCACATGACCCAAATCTCAGCCAAATCCACAAAAATGTCTTCATTGGTGTTCACTTCTTGGTCTTCACACCAACGTAGTTCAATGTGGTCATCACTGGATGGTACTGTCTTATGGAACCATCCAAATCTTTGACAACAACGATCTTCTGGTCTAGTACAACCCTTCCCGTCCCAGAGAGGATCCTCCCAAGCTATTCGTTGAGCACCTGACACAAACCCAGTCTCACAATAGTAGTCATCACCAACAAAGCTAGGTGGAGGGTGAGATACAATACTATGAGATGATGCACATGGACACTTATCATTATACCCTTCTTCGTAATAAGCTGCGTAGGTCCACACGTGTCTCCTGGGAGACCCCTGGGTTATTGAGATGCCGTCAACATAAGTATCATCGATAGTCTTTGATACATCTCCACTAAATGCATTAGGACTGTAGAACTGGTATCCCTGGACTATTCCACAAATGTCAGTGTAGTTCTGATCCACTGTGAAGATAACAGACAAACAGCCTCTGTCTACAGTCCCTCCACAAGCCTGTTTGTTAGTGTTGGGTATGTTCACCTTACGCAGACCAGAAGGACAGCTATTGTACAGTGTTGGGTTGATGTACACAACACGCCTCCATGGACCTGTAATATTACACTTTTTCAATCCGATGAATGTTTTGATAGCCTTCAGCTGATTCTTCACATCCTCCATGCATTCTGCTAGCTCTTTTATTGTCTTTAGAGTATCGGAATAGTTCATCAAGTTGATGACTTGAGTAGTGACTGTAGTTGTAACTCTGTTGAATTCTTCTTTAGTCAAGTCAGTATCTCCCGGATGACCACGAGGCCCGGGTGGTCCTTGTAATCCTGCTACTCCTCGGGGACCTGGTGGTCCATCTAACCCGATAGTTCCTCTTTGTCCTTTGTTCCCTTTGTTCCCAGTTCTTCCAATCTCTCCTGTGTCTCCCTTCTCCCCAGTGGGACCTTGTGGTCCAGGAACTCCAAGGACATCAACATTGAGCTGCAGCGATCCAGTGGGATTGTCTATACACTGTCTAGATCTGTTCTCTTGAGCATAAGAGATAGGAAGGAGTACCAGTTGAAGAAGTAGGAAGACTGTGATCAAGATTGATCCCATGGTCCTCACTAGTTCACTCACTCTCTCTTCAACTATATCCTGGAGTCAACTGTGTGTCTGTCTTATATAGTCCTGTAGTGTGGACACATTAGTATGCAGTAACCCAGGTAGTGACCTGTCCTTTGTATGTTAACCCCCTCCAGTACTGTAGGTATGTGTGTAGTTAGTATTCTGTACATCCTGTACTTGTGTAATATAAGCTGTGGTGGAGTGGACTCTATAGGACATGTGGCGTGTGTGTAAGAGAAGGTCATCTATTCAACTGTAAACAGGTTACTGTAATAACAAGGTGAACCCATTTACGGTAAGAATCCATATAGTTGTATATTTCAATTGATTTTTCTCATTTATTGAAGCCTATGAGCTGTCCTAATGATACACCTAATTGATTAATTTTGTAGGTACTGTGTACTTTGAACAACCACCCCAGGTGTACACCAGACTGATTAGCTGGCTGGTGTGAGGAATACTGATTTCTATCAAACTTACTGTTGCCACACACTTTCCAGTACACAACTATGACTAACTTCTCTGCTACCTATTGTGCACGAGTACTAACGTATGCAATATCACTGTATGCAAGTACTCAGTGCATGTGATAATCACATGATTTTTATTTTTCACAGGTGCATGTACTGCTCCCAATCCATAGAATTAAGATACATAATATGTAAGAGCAGTAGTAAGGGATGAGGTGAGGTGTACACAGAACACTACAAATGTACTATACATTTGGTATACAACTATGCTGTACATGTAGATCATACAGTCTTTTTGATACAGACTGTACAGTATATACAGTGAATACAGTACATGTGATGCACACAGCCAATACAGCACATGCATATGTACGTACGTATATGAGAACACAGTACTGAAAGTACTAGCACAGTGCACACAGTATGTAATGTGACTTCTGCACACTTTGTACTCAGTACATAACTACATGCATGCGCACATACCTATATTACGTATATTCACACAATGCAATACATACATATGTACAGTTATGATTGAAGATACTTTAACATAAATTGCAAGTAAAACACACACTACACGAGAGGTTTTACAAGTACATGCAGGAGTACTCGCAGCAGCTAACACTTCAAACTGGTACGTATATAACTACATCCATTTAGTGCATAGCTGCTACTCACTACATGTATCTCCACACTCCTCACCCACAGAGGTCCTACAGGAAGGAGATGTTCGATGAGTGTTGTTGGAACCTGTTGAAGGCAGGCATACGCAGTGAGGTGAGGTCCAAGATGGACAGTTTCGTGTTGTGTATCCGACGTATGTACATACATACATATGCGACATGTACATATGTAGGTATGGGACATCCACATCAATTGTGTGGTTTATTCCGGTGAACTGACGCGGGTGCAATGTGTGTGGTGTACATTGTGAACATGGCTTACTTTAATTTCTTCAACATTCGTGATTCACAACCAATGTCTTAATTTCATCTTCTATTGCCTTCAATGTTGTATTCTCAGACAATGATAATCCTCCTGCATGAAGCATGTAATTATTTATTGATGTGAACAGTATGACTGTTGTACATGTCCTATTGATATGCTGTGTAATAAGAATGGGATCAGAAAATAGAATTTATACAATAATATAGGACTAGTACTATTTTAATTCTGCAGGTATGTATAATATTATGATATGTGTACATCTTTATAATTATTTATAATTATATATATATATATATAATATATAGGTATTTAGTACAGTATCATTACTATAGCTATATAAATATATATATATATTATTATGTATACTATACATAATGTAATAATAATAATTATATTATGTATAATATGTGTACATGTATATAAATTATGACATTGTATAAGGTTCATATTCAAACACATTAATAATAATTATAGTGCTAATATACGTATACACATGTACTTCAGAAACAGACACACTGTACATTCAATCAGTTGTGCTTCACCTCATCAATTTTTCAAATACAGAGTATTATTGTTACATTGTGATCAATTTTGGTTTCAAACCAATTGCAACGTTGGATTATAGCGGTAAGGGCACAGTTCAATTATAGATACTCTTTGCTAGGTAACCGGTTTTAATTAGGTGGTTTATGTAGAGTATTCTGTCCGCCATTTTTCTTGATATTGTTGATTTCACAAGGTTTCTCTGAGCTGATTTCGTCCTCGACCTTCGACGCCATGTTTTTCCACTCTGTAAACTCCGTGATCATTAGTCTACTTCAAGTATACAGTGTCTGTGCTCACAGTGACCAGTTTACTAACACTGCTCGTGTGTGAACGCGTGATTCTAGATTATATAGTACTAGGCTATGGGAGGGGAGACTGCGTTCCGGCCTTCTTTGACGCTACTCGCTACTACATCTCCGTGATATTGAGGAAGTTCTGGGACTCCTCTCTCCACAGGATGGCCATAGCAGAGTCTAGCAGGTGAGTCAGTCGTGTGAGTTGGATACTCGTATACTGTAGGTTGGTGTGCGTGAGAGATGGTAGTCGTTGTTACTTGTATATAATATAACATGGTTCCTTGAACCAGTAGAGCTATTATTATCATTATTAACATTTCAGTGCTTATTGGATTGTATTGGAGTGTCTGTGTTGTGATCGTAGTGTGAACCTCAATGTCTAATGCCGTATACCTTGCAATACTTCACTATATCATGCTTGATATTAGGTGACGGTGTGTATTGCATTGTATTACATGGCAGCTCGCACGCAAGGATAATAAGCTTACTCATCAAATAGTACGTACAATTATACTATTAATAGTTGAAATTGTGGTTCTATATTAGGTTTTTGGAAGTAATGAACCAAACTAGTATACTGTACATGGTGTGTATGTATAAACTCATGTAGTTCGTCTTGCAAGTTTGCTGTTGATGAGTATACTGCAATGTTTGCACCTTCAGTGGGTCATTCTGTAGATCTCTACACTCATGGTCAACATGGTACATGGCTGTACAACAGCTTATTATATGAACTGACATGACCAAACCTCATAGCCAGACGATGCATGGACACATGTTTAGCATCATTGTCTCCTGCGTGCATGACTATGAGTTTCAGAGTGTATCTTTGTGATAATGTCATGGTTTGTTTCTGAGGGACAAGCTAAGAAAGACATGCACTAACTGTACATACATGTACTGTATATGTACAGTAAATTCTTGTTAATCTGTCACCCCTTTATCAGTCAAACCTTTTAATCAGCCACAATATAAAGTACTAATGAATATCCAGTTAATCTACCAAACACATTAATCCACCATAATACTTGTTAAAAATGAATTGTGGTGGATTAACGAGAATTCTCTGTATCACTCTCAGTATCAATGATGTGTATCTTGTGTATGTCAGATATTCATGTGTACATGTGTGCATGTGTGGTTATTCCAGTTTAGTATAGGTCTGAGTGACCTCGCATTGCATTATACTGTATATTGCCACATAATTGCAAACTAATCACTTCTTAATCATAATGCAGGATTAATGAATTTTTTGAGTACATGTACAGACACATTGTATTAGTACATATATGTATGTGCTCTGTAGGAAATCTGCAAGTGAATGTCACATGACCCAAATTTCAACCAAATCGGTAAGTATATTTTCATCACTTAACACATAATCTTTACACCAACGTAGTTCGATGTGGTTATCACTGGATGGTACTGTCTTATGAAACCATCCAAATCTCTGACAACAACGATCTTCTGGTCTAGTACAACCCTTCCCGTCCCAGAGAGGATCCTCCCAAGCTATTCGTCGAGCACCTGACACAAACCCAGTCTCACAATAGTAGTCATCACCAACAAAGCTAGGTGGAGGGTGGGATACTCTACCATTGGATGTTGCACATGGACACTTGTCACTACTTCCTTCAACGTAATAAGCTGCATAGGTCCACACGTGTCTCCTGGGAGACCCCTGGGTTATTGAGATGCCGTCAACATAAATGTCATCAATAGTCTTTGATGCATCTCCAGAAAATGCATTAGGACTGTTGAACTGATATCCCTGGACTATTCCACAAATATCAGTGTAGTTCTGATCCACTGTGAAGTTAACAGACGAACAGCCTCTGTCTACAGTCCCTCCACAAGCCTGTTTGTTAGTGTTGGGTATGCTCACCTTACGCAGACCAGAAGGACAGCTATTGTACAGTGTTGGGTTGATGTACACAACACGCCTCCAAGGACCTGTAATGTTACACTTTTTCGAACAGATGAGTGTTTTGATAGCCTTCAGCTGAGCCTTCACATCCTCCATGCATTCTGCTAGCTCTTGTAGTGTCTTTAGAGTATCGGAATAGTTCATCGAGTTGATGACTTGACTAGTGACTGTAGTTGTAATTCTGTTGAATTCTTCTTTAGTCAAGTCAGTATCTCCCGGATTACCACGAGGCCCGGGTGGTCCTTGTAATCCTGCTACTCCTCGGGTACCTGGTGCATTAGAGATAGGAAGGAGTACCAGTTGAAGGAGTAGGAAGACTGTGATCAATATTGATCCCATGGTCCTCACTAGTTCACTCACTCTCTCTCAAACTATATCCTGGAGTCAACTATGTGTCTGTCTTATATAATCCTGTAGTGTGGACACATTAGTATACAGTAACCCAGGTGGTGACCTGTCCTTTGTATGTTAACCCCCTCCAGTACTGTAGATATGTGTGTAGTTAATATTCTGTACATCCTGTACTTGTGTAATATAAGCTGTAGTGAAGTGGACTCTATAGGACATGTGGTGTGAGTGTAAGAGAAGGTCATCCATTAACTGTACACAGGTTAATTCAATAACAAGTTGAACCTGTGTCTGTAAGAATCCACATAGTTGTCCATTTCAAGTGATTCTTCTCATTAAGTGAAGTCTATGAGCTGTCCCAATGATACGCTTTATTGATTAATAATAATATGCATATACTGTGTGCTTTGACTCACCCCCCTCCAGGTATGCACCATACTGATTGGCTGGCTGGTGTGAGGTTATTGGTTTGTACCAAACTCTATTATTACTGCACTCCTTCCACTCTGCTACCTATTGTGCACATGAATACAAACATAAGTAATGCCACTGTTTGTAAGTGTAAAAGTGTTGTCCATGTGTATGTCCTTGTATGTACATTGACATTGCATGTATGTGCATGTGTTGTGATAGATAGTGTTTGTATTTGTGAGGATTCTGCTTGTGTATCATTTCACCTTTAGTATTATATCATCTTGTGTTAAAGTGAGCACCACCCCTATATTCCTGCCTTTGAGTAACTATACTGCTTATCACTTTACTATGTCTGGACGTTCAGTCTCCATTGTGTTTTAACACCTAGTGTATTCTTTGTGTGGGCAATTGTCCTCTTTCACTGTACCTAATTTGAGGGCAAGCTCACTGTTGTACCTAGTGTAATACTTATTCTACAGTTTGGATTTTACTTGAATTATTAGTGCTGTCAGTTACTGCTGCGTACGGGTGACTTGCGTTAGCTCTTACGGACACGGTTACATATAAGTATTCTGTGCATGTGATAATCACGATATTTATTTCGTACAGGTGCATGCACTGCTCCCAGTCCATAGAAGTAAGATACATATGTAAGAGCAGTAGCCAGGGGTGAGGGGAGGTGTTTACAGAACACCGCAAATGTACTAGTACTAGGTATTACTGCTATATTGCATATAGCATCCATTACCATAGAAACAGTACTATTATACGGCAATTTTATAATGTATAAAGCATTAGCAACAGATGCTATACTTGTTAAGACATGGACACTCGGGCAGTATGACATATAAAATACACTCACCCTCTGGACTCAGTACTTTATATGTCATAATACCCTCGTCCCCATGTCTTAACCACTAAATACAACTAAGCAGTACTTCTACATTAACCATACAGTACTTCTGATACAGACAGTACAGTATATACAGTGAACACAGTACATGTGATGCACACAGCCAATACAGCACATGCATATGTATGTACATATGAGTACACAGTTCTGAGAGTACTAACATAGTGCACACAGTATGTAATGCACACACGTACCTGCCTTCTGCACACTTTGTACTCAGTACGTTTGTAACTACATACATACATGCGTACATACCTGTAGTGTATTATTACAATCTTTCCAGTACTCTACCTATTTTAAATCTTCTCTCTACTCACTATTGCATAGTGCTTCCATACACTAGTATACAGTCAGACCTCTTCACAACACCACCCTTGGTAGAGCTCCCATACACTAGTATACAGTCAGACCTCTTTACAACACCACCCTTGGTAGAGTTCCCATACACTAGTATACAGTCAGACCTCTTCACAACACCACCCTTGGTAGTGCTCCCATACACTAGTATACAGTCAGACCTCTTCACAACACCACCCTTGGTAGTGCTCCCATACACTAGTATACAGTCAGACCTCTTCACAACACCACCCTTGGTAGAGCTCCCATACATGAGTGCAAACATAATAAAATTATGCATGATATTACTGTAATATTCTATGCTTGTTTATGTATAATCATACAATGTGTCCCACGTACTTTACCAGATTTCAATGATAACGGCTACTGCTCACTTCCAGTGTATATGTTTCTTTGAGACTGTTATGTTTTTTGAGGTACATGCTGAGAAGGACATGCACCAACAGTACACACATGTACTGTCTATAGTTCTTGAAGTTCATTACCCCAAATAGGGTGAAATGTTGCAAGGAATAAGTTCCCTAACAAATTACATTTAAAGTGCATTTATAAGAAACTATCAACGATACATACATGAAATAAATACATCAATCACGTTCATGTGTTGGTGTGTGTGTGTGTGTGTGTGTGTGTGTGTGTGTGTGTGTGTGTGTGTGTGTGTGTGTGTGTGTGTGTGTGTGTGTGTGTGTGTAGGTGTGTGTGTGTGTGTGTGTGTGTGTGTGTTTGATGTGTGTGTGTGTGTGTGTGTGTGTGTGTGTGTGTGTGTGTGTGTGTGTGTGTGTAGGTGTGTGTGTGTGTGTGTGTGTGTGTGTGTGTGTGTGTGTTTGATGTGTGTGTGTGTGTGTGTGTGTGTGTGTGTGTGTGTGTCTGTGTAGGTGTGTGTGTGTGTGTGTGTGTGTGTGTGTGTGTGTGTGTGTGTGTGTGTGTGTGTGTGTGTGTGTGTGGGTGTGTGTGTGTGTGTGTGTGTGTGTGTGTGTGTGTGTGTGTGTGTGTAGGTGTGTGTGTGTGTGTGTGTGTGTGTGTGTGTGTGTGTGTGTGTGTGTGTGTGTAGGTGTGTGTGTGTGTGTGTGTGTGTGTGTGTGTGTGTGTGTGTGTGTGTGTGTGTGTGTGTGTGTGTGTGTGTGTGTGTGTGTGTGTGTGTGTGTGTGTGTGTGTGTGTGTGTGTGTGTGTGTGTGTGTGTGTGTGTGTGTAGGTGTGTGTGTGTGTGTGTGTGTGTGTGTGTAGGTGTGTGTGTGTGTGTGTGTGTGTGTGTGTGTGTGTGTGTGTGTGTGTGTGTGTGTGTGTGTGTGTGTGTGTGTGTGTGTGTGTGTTTGATGTGTGTGTGTGTGTGTGTGTGTGTGTGTGTGTGTGTGTGTGTGTGTGTGTGTAGGTGTGTGTGTGCGTGTGTGTGTGTGTGTGTGTGTGTGTGTGTGTGTGTGTGTGTGTGTGTGTGTGTGTGTGTGTGTGTGTGTGTAGGTGTGTGTGTGTGTGTGTGTGTGTGTGTGTGTGTGTGTGTGTGTGTGTGTGTAGGTGTGTGTGTGTGTGTGTGTGTGTGTGTGTGTGTGTGTGTGTGTGTGTGTGTGTGTGTAGGTGTGTGCGTGTGTGTGTGTGTGTGTGTGCGTGTGTGTGTGTGTGTGTGTGTGTGTGTGTGTGTGTGTGTGTGTGTGTGTGTGTGTGTGTGTGTGTGTGTGTGTGTGTGTGTGTGTGTGTGTGTGTGTGTGTGCTGTCAGTCAAGTATAGGGCTGAGTGACCTCGTAGTTACATTGTACACATTAGTTACTTCATGCATGCATCAAGAACAAAAAATTGAATTATTCAATCACACAATTATTATTAAGCAGTGCTGGAATGGGTGTGTAGATCACATGGAGATGGTCATGATCAACCATGTTAACAAACCATGCATACGTATGTATATATATGAGTACACGGTACTGAGTGTAATAGCACAGTGCACACAGTATGTAATGTGACTTCTGCACACTTTGCACTCAGTACATAACTACATGCATGCGCACATACCTATAGTATATGCACCCAATAAAGTACATACACATGTACAGTTCTGATTGTACTGAAGATACTTTAACATAAATTGCAAGCAAAACACACACTACACAAGAGGGTCACAAGTACAGTGGAATCGCTTCAGTAACTGGAACTCTCAATAACTGGAACTTCCCATGTGGTCCCCTGGAGGTTCCAGTTAACGAGATTCCACTGTACATGCAGGAGTACTCGCAGCAACAAACTTGTAACTACGTACGTTATAGTGCATAGCCACTACTCACAGCATGTACGTATCTCCCCACAGAGGTCCTACAGGAAGGAGATCTTTGATGAGTGTTGTCGGAACCTGTTGAAGGCAGGCGTATGCAGTGTGATAAGGTCCAAAGGTACTCACGCATGCACACATGTATGCACGTAAGCATGCACGCACACACACGTACGCACACACACACACACACACACACACACACACACACACACACACACACACACACACACACACACACACACACTGATGTAAAGTTTAATATGTTCATAATAGTTTTGTCTTTTGGGTTGAAATTTCATTAACACTAAATGTTCAGTATTCTTCTTGGTGGTGATGTCATATTTAGTCCATGGTCAATATAATATTATCATGGAGCTTTATTAAATGCCATGCAGACCTTTCAAGATGTATTGGTTATCTACTTTTTCGAAAAGTCAGATGTAATAACATGCATCCCCACCTACAGGTTGTAAGTTTAACATAGATGCTCCTTTGTGAGGTAGAGGATCTGCTTAGGTACATTTAATTTTACACTAAGGTTGTTATCTGTTAGAGGCTTACTGTTCATGTGAGTGAGAAGCTGTGCTAGTGAGTCTGTGTGTGATTATCCCAGTGAAGTATATGGCTGAGTGACCTCGTGTTCACATTTAGAATCATGCATGCATCAAGAACAATAGGGGCACTTGCTGCAAATGCTGGTGTGGGTGTATAGATCACATGGAGATGGTCATGATCAACCATGTTGTGAATAATGTTCAAACTACACAAGTTAATAATGAAAGGGAATCACTATAATGAGTTGTAACTGAGTTGAAATAATTAATGTCATAATGGCAGTTGATCTGACTGTAATGCATGATCATGATTTGTAATTGAGTTGAGATAATCTGATAATCTACCACCTGAATGTGTGTTAATACGAGTATGTAAGATACTGATATTGATGCTAATTCCATGATGGTGTATGAGATTTGTCACATAACCCAAATCTCAGCCAAATCCACGTAAATGTCTTCATTAGTGGTCACTTCTTGGTCTTCACACCAACGCAGTTCAATGTGGTCATCACTGGATGGTACTGTCTTATGAAACCATCCAAATCTTTGACAATAACAATCTTCTGGTCTGGTACAACCCTCCCCATCCCAGAGAGGGTCCTCCCAAGCTACTAATTGAGCACCTAACACAGACCCAGTCTCACTATAGTAGTCATCACCAACAAAGCTAGGTGGAGGGTGGGATACTCTACCATCAGATGTTGCACATGGACACTTATCAGTATTTCCCTCATTGTAATAAGCTGCATAGGTCCACACGTGTCTCCTGGGAGACCCCAAGGTTATTGAGATGCCGTCAACGTAGGTGTCATCTATAGTCTTTGATGCACGTCCTTTGAATGCATTAGGACTACCAAACTGGTATCCCTGGACTATTCCACAAATGTCAGTGTAGTTCTGATCTGCTGTGAAGATAACAGACAAACATCCCCTGTCAACAGTCCTTCCACAAGCCTGTTTGTTAGTGTTGGGTATGTAGTGACCTGTCCTTTGTATGTTAACACCCTCCAGTACTGTAGGTATGTGTGTAGTTAGTATTCTGTACATCCTGTACTTGTGTAATATATGCTGTGGTGAAGTGGACTTTATTGGACATGTGGTGTGTGTGTAAGAGAAGGTCATCCATTAACTGTAAACAGGTTAATTTAATCACAAGGTGAACCCATTTTCTGTGAGAATCCATATAGTTGTATACATTTCAAGTGATTCTTCCCATTAAGTGAAGTCTATGAGCTGTCCTAATGATACACTTTATTGATTATCTTTGCATGTAGTGAGTACTATGAAACAAACCCCAAGGTTGGCTGTTTCCAAGCACACACTACATACCCAAGGTGTGCACCAGACTGATTGGCTGGCTGGTGTGAGGAATAATGTTCATATCAAACTCTATATTACTGCACTCCTTCCACTACAGGTCTGATATTTTGTATTTTCCTTTGGAGCCATCGTTTAAATACCATCAAAATGTCTGCCATTTTTGGGTCATATATATTCAGTCCACAGTCACTATATCGTGGAGCTGTTATATACATAAACTGTACATAATATGTAGCTAGACCTCTCCATAAGCATTGGCTTTCTAGTTGTGGGTACATGCAGAGTGCAATAACCCCTGTTATAGGTTGTATCATAGATGCTTCTTTAGGTGAGGTTGAGGATCTGCTTACGTACATTAGAACTAAGGTTGTTGTCTGTTAGAGGCTCACTAGTTATGTGAGTCAGGAGCTAGTGAGTTTACTATAGTTATTCGTTTGTGTGGTAGATTATGTACACTAATTTGTACCACTTCACCAGATTTCAATGATAGCTGCTACTACTCACTTCCAGTGTATATCTTTACGAGACTGTTACATTTTGTTTTGGAGGTACATGCTGAGAAAGACATGCACCAACTGTACATACATGTACTGTCTACAGGTGTTGAAGTTCAGTACCCCATAGGTGAAATTGTGAAGAATAATCTTCTGTATAAATTGCTTCCTTTATTTAAGGTGTGTATTAATTATTAGTTCTAAGAAATCTTTCATAATCGTACATAAAATAAATACATCAATCATAATATGTACCCAGCAAATTTGACGCTAAGATGTATTGCCTATGTACTACCCTCCGTATACATCAGTGATCTGTATGTTCATGTGTATGTGTGTGTATGCGTGTACGCATGTGTTTGTGTGTGCATGTGTGTGTGTGTGTGTGTGTGTGTGTGTGTGTGTGTGTGTGTGTGTGTGTGTGTGTGTGTGTGGTCATCCCAGTTAAGTATATGGCTGAGTGACCTCGTAGTTACATTTATAATCATGCATGCATCAAGAACAAATTGAATTATTCAATCACACAATTACTATTGAGCAGTGCTGGAATGGGTGTGTAGATTACATGGAGATGGTCATGATCAACCATGTTGTGAATAATGTTCAAACTACACAAGATAATAATGAAAGGGAATCACTATAATGAGTTGTAACTGAGTTGAGATAATCTGATAAGCTGTGACCAGAATGTGTGTTAATACGAGTGTGTAAGAAACTGATATCGATGCTAATTCCTAATGTGATGGTGTATGAAATTTGTCACATCACCCAAATCTCAGCCAAATCCACAAAAATGTCTTCATTGGTGATCAGTTCTTGATCCACACACCAACGCAGTTCAATGTGGTCATCACTGGATGGTACTGTCTTATGGAACCATCCAAATCTTTGACAACAACGATCTTCTGGTCTAGTACAATCCTTCCCGTCCCAGAGAGGATCCTCCCAAAGTATTCTATTCACCTGTGGTGCACGTGATGCAGTCTCACAATAGTAGTCATCACCAACAAAGCTAGGTGGACGGTGGGTTACATTACCATCAGATATTGCACATGGACACATATCAACACGTCCTTCATGGTAGTAAGCTGCGTACGTCCACACGTGTCTCCTGGGAGATGCCTGGGTTATCGAGATGCCGTCAACATATGGGTCATTTATAGTCTTTCCTAAATCAGATATGCCTTCAAATGCATTAGGGCTGTAGAACTGGTATCCCTGGACTATTCCACAAATGTCAGTGTAGTTCTGATCCACTGTGAAGATAACAGACGAACAGCCTCTGTGTACAGTCCCTCCACAAGCCTGTTTGTTAGTATTGGGTATGCTCACCTTACGCAGACCAGAAGGACAGATATTGTACAGTGTTGGGTTGATGTACACAACACGCCTCCACGGACCTGTAGTGTTGCACTTACAGCACGATGATGTTTCAACTAAAGCCAATCGTTCTGTTAGCTCTTTTATTGTCTTTAGAGTATCGGAATGGTTCATCAAGTTGATGACTTGAGTAGTGACTGTAGTTGTGACTCTGTTGAATTCTTCTTTAGTCAAGTCAGTATCTCCCGGATGACCACGAGGCCCGGGTGGTCCTTGTAATCCTGCTACTCCTCGGGGACCTGGTGGACCATCTGGTCCTTGCTGTCCCTGTCTCCCTGGTGGACCTGGCGAACCTGCTCGTCCAACAGGACCTGGTGGTCCATCTAACCCGATAGTTCCTCTCTGTCCTTTGTTCCCTTTGTTCCCAGTTCTTCCGATCTCTCCTTTGTCTCCCTTCTCCCCAGTGGGACCTTGTGGTCCAGGAACTCCAAGGACATCGACATTGAGCTGCAGCGATCCAGTGGGATTGTCTATACACTGTCTAGATCTGTTCTCTTGAGCGAAAGAGATAGGAAGGAGTACCAGTTGAAGGAGTAGGAAGACTGTGTCACTGATCAAAATTGATCCCATGGTCCTCACTAGTTCACTCACTCTCTCTCCAACTATATCCTGGAGTCAACTGTGTGTCTGTCTTATATAGTCCTGTAGTGTGGACACAATAGTATACAGTAATCCAGGTGGTGACCTGTCCTTTGTATGTTAACCCCCTCCAGTACTGTAGGTATGTGTGTAGTTAGTATTCTGTACATCCTGTACTTGTGTAATATAAGCTGTGGTGAAGTGGACTTTATAGGACATGTGGTGTGTGTGTAAGAGAAGGTCATCCATTAACTGTAAGCAGGTTAGTGTATTAACAAGGTGAACCCATTTTCTGTAAGAATCCATATTAGTTGTACATTTCAAGGGATTCTTCTCATTAATTGAAGCCTATGAGCTGTCCTAATGATACACTTCATTGATGAATTTTGTAGGTACTGTGTACTTTGAACAACCACCCCAGGTGTACACCATACCACAACCATAAGCAATATCACTGCATGTGAATATTCTGTGCATGTGATAATCACATGATATTCATTTTTCAAAGGTGCATCCACTGCTTCCAATCCATAGAATAAGATATGTAAGAGCAGTAGCCAGCGATGAGGTGAGGTGGGCACAGAACACTACAAATGTACTATACAGTACATGTAAATCATACAGTACTTCTGATACAGACAGTATATACAGTGAATACAGTACATGTGATGCACACAGCCAATACAGCACATGCATATGTACATGTACGTATATGAATACACAGTACTGGAAGTACTAGCACAGTGCACACAGTATATGTAATGTGACTTCTGCACACTTTGTACTCAGTACATATCACCATGCATGTGCAAAAGCCTATATTACATATATTCACACAATACAGTACATACATAATAGTACAGTTCTGATTAAAGATACTTTAACATAAATTGCAAGTAAAACACACACTACACAAGAGGTTTTACACGTACATGCAGGAGTACTCGCAGCAGCCAACACTTCAAACTTGTATATAACTACACCCATTTAGTGCATAGCCGCTACTCACCACATGCATCTCCACACTCCTCACCCACAGAGGTCCTACAGGAAGGAGATCTTTGATGAGTGTTGTCGGAACCTGTTGAAGGCAGGCATACGCAGTGAGGTGAGGTTCATGTACACCTCAGTAACAGGACCACCTCAGTAATAGGACCACCTCAGTAATAGGACCACCTCAGTAGTGAGACCACCTCAGTAGTGAGACCACCTCAGTAGTGAGACCACCTCAGAAGTGAGACCACCTCAGTAATAGGACCACCTCAGTAATAGGACCACCTCAGTAATAGGACCACCTCAGTAGTGAGACCACCTCAGTAGTGAGACCACCTCAGTAGTGAGACCACCTCAGTAGTGGGACAACCTCAGTAGTTAGACCACCTCAGTAGTGAGACCACCTCAGTAGTGGGACAACCTCAGTAGTTAGACCACCTCAGTAGTGAGACAACCTCAGTAGTTAGACCACCTTAGTAGTGGGACAACTTCAGTAGTTAGACCACCTCAGTAGTGAGACCTCAGTAGTTAGACCACCTCAGTAATGAGACCACCTCAGTAGTGAGACCACCTCAGTAGGACAACTAACTCCCAGTACTAGGAGTCCCTGTAGGGTATCACTGTAGAACCTCACAAATGAAACCAATGAATAAGACCATATTATGTGAATGACCAGGGAAGAACAGGACTGGGAGCTAGTGTCCTATTACTGATGTAGACCTATTACTGAGGTGGTTCTATTACTGAGGTGGTCCTGTCACTGAGGTGGTTCTATTACTGAGGTGGTCCTATTACTGAAGTAGACCTATTACTGAGGTGGTCCTATATATTACTGAGTAGGTCCTATTACTGAGGTGATTCTATTACTGATGTAGACCTATTAATGAAGTGGTCCTATTACTGAGGTGGTCCTATTACTGAGGTGGTCCTATTACTGAGGTGGTCCTATTACTGAAGTAGACCTATTACTGAGGTGGTCCTATACATTACTGAGTAGGTCCTATTACTGAGGTGATTCTATTACTGATGTAGACCTATTAATGAGGTGGTCCTATTACTGAGGTGGTCCTATTACTGAGGTGATTTCATTACCGAGATAGTCTTTAAGTACATATAATTACATTGTATATACGTAGTCCACAGTGTAAGGTGTATACATCCTACAGTATTACGTACATCCTATGTATGTGATGTGGTACATTAGTGGAACACTAGGTTCTCCAGTCAGGTTGTCCATCAGTTGTGGTCAGCAAACATGTGTAGCCATTGAGTTCAGTCTGCCAGTAAGGTATCCTTAATTGTTTGTGATGTGTTGCGAGAATCAATCCCTCCTTTGCAGCCAGGCCGTCTGCCGTTTCACCCCTAACATCTCCACCAGTTACCACAAAGGAAAACCTCTGATTTTCCTATAATGTTAACATTTGCCTAACAACTTTAAGCTGAAATTCCCTCTCTCAGCACAACTATGACCCATGTGAATTTTGGTTTCATAGACTGTCTACACATCCTTTTGAACATAGTTATTGATGGCACTCCTATGGGTCATCAGGCTACTAATGTACACTGTACTGTATTCATTTTTCACAGGTGTATCCACCGCTCCCAATGCATAAAATTAAGATATGTAAGAGCAGTAGCCAGTAATGAGGTGAGGTGGGCACAGAACACTACAAATGTACTATACAGTAAATCATACAGTACTTCTGATACAGACAGTACAGTATATACAGCAAATACAGTACGTGTGATGCACACAGCCAATACAGCACATGCATATATGAGTACACAGTACTGGAAGTACTAGCACAGTGCACACAGTATGTAATGTGACTTCTGCACACTTTGTACTCAGTACATAACTACATGCATGTGCACATACCTATATTACGTATATTCACACAATGCAGTACATACATATGTACAGTTCTGATTGAGGGTATTTTAACATAAATTGCTAGTAAAACACACACTACACGAGAGGTTTTTCAAGTACATGCAGGAGTACTAGCAGCAGCTAACACTTCAAACTTGTATATAACTACATCCATTTAGTGCATAGCCGCTACTCACCACATCTATCTCCACACTCCTCACCCACAGAGGTCCTACAGGAAGGAGATCTTTGATGAGTGTTGTCGGAACCTGTTGAAGGCAGGAATACGCAGTGAGGTGAGGTCCAAGGTCCAAGGTGGACAGTTTCGTATTGTGTATCCTACAGTGTGTACATATGTACATATGCATCATGTACATATGTAGGTATGGGACATCCACTTCAGATGTGTGGTTATTCATGTACATACAGTATATGGAGTACATGTGTGCTCATGCAGGAAACAGTGAAGAGACTTCGTGACTTCAGTGAGAGGATATACAGGTTTGTGGTGGAGGCCATGAAGGAGGAGCTCACCTTTGATGAACCTCCCGATGAATTCAAAGGTGGGTGGACGGTGACCTGTGGTAGGTGTAATGCACTCACACAGTGTGTACTGTGTGTATGTATTGTGTATGTCAGTAAGTACCTGACCTGTGGTAGGAGTACTCACATGGTGTGTACTGTGTGTATGTATGTCAGAACTGTACTGATTTGAACATTTGAAATAGTTACTATCATGTACACACACATATGTACATATGCATACATACACACACGCACACACACACACACACACACACACACACACACACACACACACACGCACACACACACACACACACACACACAATCATGTACACACACATATGTACATATGCATACATACACACACGCACACACACACACACACACACACACACACACACACACACACACACGCACACACACACACACACACACACACACACACACACACACACACACACACACACACACACACACACACACACACACACACACCTCCTCCTCCTCCACATACTTCAGATCCCCTAATGGACACACTAATGGCAGACCCGGTACGACTCCCCAGTGGTAACATCATGGACCGACCCATCATCGTCAGACATCTTCTAAGTTCACTGACTGACCCCTTCAGTAGACAGCCTCTCTCACTGGACATGTTACAGCCTGGTGAGTATTGTCACACCATGACCCCACACACACACACACACACACACACAACACACACACACACACACACACACACACACACACAACACACAACACACACACACACACACACACACACACACACAACACACACACACACAACACACACACACACACACACACACACACACACACACACACACACACACACACACACACACACACACACACACACACACACACTAATATCCTCCTTGTACACTCAGTCCCGGAGTTAAAGTCAAGGATTGAAGCCTGGAGGTCAGAACAGTTATCCAAAATGAAGGGCTCACAACCAATGTCTTGATTTCATCTTCTATTGCCTTCAATGTTGTATTCTCTGACAATGATAATCCTCCTGCATGAAGCATGTAATTATTTATTGATGTGAACAGTATGACTGTTGTACATGTCCTATTGATATGCTGTGTAATAAGAATGGGATCAGAAAGTAGAAGTTATACTATAATATAGAACTAGTACTAATATACGAAAGCTAAGTGGAATTCAGCCTGCTGAGAGAGAAAGGAGAAAAGCGAAAAACCGGCAACTGCGGGACTCGAACCCAGGGTGTCTGACTAAAGCCGTCATAAACCACTGAGCCACAAAGCCACCACAGAAACCAGCCTCCACAATTCTCCTTTCATACTACACCGGTGACTACTGCTAACTGCAGTCACACACTGGCGAGACCACACACGGCTACGTGTGGATTATCGCGAGTTGATGTTCTATTGTTCTTACTAACGTTAACTTCGTTAGCTATCTTCATTACTACTCCTAGTCTACTCGGTTTTTAGTGGGTATAGTATATATAGTAATAATGTATACATTATAATTCTGCAGGTATATATAATATTATTATGATCCATGCACCTTTATTATTTATATGTTATACAGGTATTTAGTATCATTATAATGTATATAAGTATATTATATATTATACATAATGTAATATTATGTCTGAACTATAGCTTTAAGGTCCATATTTAAACACATTAATATTAATAATATAATAAAAATATATACACATGTACTCAGAAACAGATCTAGACACACTGCATTCCATCATGTTCTGCTTCAGTGATGTTTTATACTCATTTACAGAAATTGCATGACATTTTCCTTCTGTGGGGATCTCTTAGTTTATCAGTTGGAATAAACAGAGTATGTCCGCGCCATTTTTCGTGATAGCTATTGATTTCACAAGGTTTCTCGAAGCTGATTTCGTCCTCGATCTTCGGCGCCATGTTCTTTTACTCTGTAATTATATAAACTCCGTAATCGTTAGTCTACTTCAAGTATACAGTGTCTGTGCTCACAGTGACCAGTTTACTAGCTATCACTGCTCGTGTGTGAACGCGTGATTCAAGATTACTGGGCTATGAGAGATGGGAGGATAGACTGCGCTCCGACCTTCTTTGACGCTACTCGCTACCACATCTCCGTGATATTGAGGAAGTTCTGGGACTCCTCTCACCACAGGATGGCCATAGCAAAGTCTAGCAGGTAAGTCAGTAGCGCTGTGTGTTGAATACTCGTATACTGCAGGTTGGTGTGCGTGAGAGATGGTAGTCGTTGTTACTTGTATAATATAGCATATTATAGCTAGCTAGATCCTTGAACTAGTAAAGATATTATTATTATCATTGTAGTGTGAACCTCATGCCTAATGTCGTATACCTTGCAATACTTCACTATAATTGTACAGTAGTAATGCATGGCAGCTCGCATATGCAATAGTAAGCCTACTCATCACGAGTCACTGAGTGACCTCATGTTTACATTACACTTCATAGCCACACATCACTAACTCATCACTTCTCAATCATAATGTAGGGTTAATGAATTCTTCAAATACATGTACATTAAGTATGAGTTCTGTAGCTACCGTTTATGTGATTGTCACATGACCCAAATTTCAACCAAATTAGCTAATATATCTTCATCAGTCAATGCCCTATCTCCACACCAACGTAGTTCGATGTGGTCATCACTGGATGGTACTATCTTATGGAACCATCCAAATCTTTGACAACAACGATCTTCTGGTCTAGTACAACCCTTCCCATCCCAAAGAGGATCCTCCCAAGCTACTCGTTGAGCACCTGACACAAACCCAGTCTCACAATAGTAGTCATCACCAACAAAGCTAGGTGGAGGGTAGGATACTCTGCCATCAGATGTTGCACATGGACACTTCGTAAAATAACCTTCATGCCAATAGGCTGCATACGTCCACACGTGTCTCCTGGGTGAACCCTGGGTTATTGAGATACCGTCCACGTAAGTGCTGTTTATAGTGTGAGACGAACGGTCATAAAAGCCATCCGGACTGTAGAACTGGTATCCCTGGACTATTCCACAAATGTTAGTGTAGTTCTGATCCACTGTGAAGTTAACAGACGAACAGCCGCTGTTTACAGTCCCTCCACAAGCCTGTTTGTTAGTGTTGGGTATGCTCACCTTACGCAGACCAGAAGGACAGCTATTGTACAGTGTTGGGTTGATGTACACAACACGCCTCCATGGACCTGTAGTGTTACACTTATAGTCTGATGATGTTTCAACTAACTCCAATCGTTCTGTTAGCTCTTTTATTGTCTTCAGAGTATCGGAATAGTTCATCAAGTTGATGACTTGAGTAGTGACTGTAGTTGTAATTCTGTTGAATTCTTCTTTAGTCAAGTCAGTATCTCCCGGATGACCACGAGGCCCGGATGGTCCTCGTAATCCTGCTACTCCTGGGGGACCTGGGGGACCATCTGGTCCAGGATATCCTCGAACTCCTTGTGGACCTGGTGAACCTGCTAGTCCAATGGGACCTGGTGGTCCATCTAACCCGATAGTTCCTCTCTGTCCTTTGTCGCCTTTGTTCCCAGTTCTTCCGATCTCTCCTTTGTCTCCCTTCACCCCAGTGTGACCTTGTGGTCCAGGAACTCCAAGGACATCAACATTGAGCTGCAGGGATCCAGTGGGATTGTCTATACACTGTCTAGATCTGTTCTCTTGAGCGTAAGAGATAGGAAGGAGTACCAGTTGAAGGAGTAGGAAGACTGTGATCAAGATTGATCCCATGGTCCTCACTAGTTCACTCACTCTCTCTCCAACTATATCCTGGAGTCAACTATGTGTCTGTCTTATATAGTCCTGTAGTGTGGACACATTAGTATACAGTAACCCAGGTAGTGACCTGTCCTTTGTATGTTAACCCCCTCCAGTACTGTAGGTATGTGAGTAGTTAGTATTCTGTACATCCTGTACTTGTGTGATATAAGCTGTGGTGAAGTGGACTCTATAGGACATGTGGTGTGTGTGTAAGAGAAGGTCATCCATTAACTGTAAACAGGTTAATTCAATAACAAGGTAAAACTATTTTCTGTGAGAATCAATATAGTTCTACATTATAAGTGATTCTTTTCATTATGTGAAGTCTACGAACTGTCCTAATGATACACTTTATTGATTAACTTTGCATGTAGTGTGTACTTTGTAACAAATCCCAAGGCTGGCTGTTTCCAAGCACACACTACATACCCAGTGTGCACCAGACTGATTGGCTGGCTGGTGTGAGGAATGATGCATAATATTATGGTTTGCGTCAAACTCTATATTGGTGCACTCTTTCCACTACAGTATATATATGTATGTTGACTAATTTCTCTACTACCTATTGTGCACATGAGTACAAACATATGCAATGTTACTGTATGTAATTATTCTGTGCATGTGATAATAACATGATATATATTTTGCACAGGTGCATGCACTGCTACAAATTCATAGAATTAAGATACATAATATGTGTATGTTCTTCTGTCTTACAAGCTGTTGTTTCTTAACATCAAAATATATATCTGCCATTTTTGGGGGTAATGTCATATTCAGTCCACAGTCACTATATCATGGAGCTTTTATATACATAAATTGCACATAATAGCTAGACCTCTACGTAAGCTTAGCTTTCTAGTTGTGGGTACATGCAGAGTACAATAAGATGTGTCCCCAGCTATAGGTTGATTCATAGATGCTCCTTTGTGAGGTAGAGGATCTGCTTATGTACGTTAACAACGTGAGAAGATGTTATCTGTTAGAGTTGTGCAGTTTGTGCTATTGTCAGTAGATTTTCATCGTAACATTCACTTCCTGTATATATTATATATATAATATGTATCTTTATGCATGAGAATGTTGAGGTTTGTTTCTGAGGGGCATGCTGAGATAGATACTATCTGTACATACATGCATTGGCTATGTATCACTCTTAGTACCAATAATGTGTATCTTGTGCGTGTGTTCGTATGGTCATGTGTACATGTGTGTGTATGTGGTCATCCCAGTTAGGTATAGGGCTGAATGACCTCGTGTTTGTAGAATCATGCATCATAACAATTTGAATTATTCAATCACACAATTATTTAGCAAGATATGGGGACAAGACAAGACATGATTATTTATACAAGGTATGGGTGTATTGATAACATAGAGATATTCAACAATTAATGTTGTGGATGATGATCAAACTATGCCACTACACAATGTCATAATGGTAGTGTATCTGACTATAATGATTTGTAACTGAGTTGAGATAATCTGATATTATAAGCTGTGACTAGAATGTGTGATAATAATATTATGAATGTGTAAGAAACTGATATCGATGCTAATTCCCAAATGTGATGGTGTATGAGATTTGTTACATGACCCAAATCTCAGCTAAATCCACAAAAATGTCTTCATTGCTCAGCACTTGATCCACACACAAACGCAGTTCAATGTGCATGGTCATTACTGGATGGTACTGTCTTATGGAACCATCCAAATCTTTCACAACAACGATCTTCTGGTCTAGTACAACCCTTCCCGTTAATTCAATAACAAGGTGAACCCATTTTCTGTGAGAATCCATATAGAATTGATAGAACATTTACAATGTTTCTTTAGTGATAAGTTTGAAATAGTGGTCTGTGGCTCAAATACAATTGATTATCCATTGTCAAATACAATGGATTATCCTCAGACTAACTAAAAGTAGAAATGATCTCAAAACACACACTGTACAACTAATGATGACATGTGTTCTGTGTGTACAGGTCAACCTTCATAGTGAGCACTTTTAAGAGTTTACTTATATATTCTGTACTTTCTGTATGCAATACCATACTGAGCATACAAAGTGTACATCAGCCGGGGACCAAGTAAAATGTGTAAATGAAACAAGTTCTGGAGCATGTGTGTATGTACATTTGTCCTAACGGAGTTGTACTGTACCTACCAACTTGACTCACATCAGTACTACACATACTCTCACTCACACTGTACTGTATGTGTGTGTACATTTCTCGTGAAAATCTCTGCAATATTGTATATAGTGACCTGAAACATTTGTCTGGTGAACTGCAATTTTGTGGTCACCTTCCTCCCACTCTTGACATGTGTATTAAGTTACAACAATCATTTCCTGAGACTTGCACACACTGGTACTAGTTATATGACTCATGTCCTCTGTGTGTTATCACAACCAGAAGCATATTACATTCAGCATCATTGTATTTATACACGATTATGAGAATGTGGATGTACACCCATCCAGGTTTGCCTATGGTGTGTCCATACAGGTCTGATGAACATTTGTGCTCACACATGGTCTGATTGGAATCCTTTGTAATGTGTGGAGTTGCTAATGATGTTGTGTGTTACTCTGGTCATGTTGTGAGGAGAAGCCATCCAAAGTAGCATCTTGGAGGTTTGTGTACCCTTGAAGTACTGTATACTGTTGTATAATGGTAATAGTACGTATTCAAGTATACGTACATATGATACAGTACATGTATGTGTTCTTAACTATGATGATAAACACACAATTGCTGTAAGATTATAGTAGTATTTACCTTTGTGTGAATTTCAGTTTGTTTTACAAAGCACATGTTACGAGAGACACTATAAGCATGCATACATTTATGTACTGTCTATTATTATCACTGATTGTATCAATGGTGTGTATCTAGTGACATGTATGTTCATGTAAACATGTGTATTTATGTGTGGTCAGCTAAGTTAGGTAATTTAATGCCTAAATTATAAAATCGTCCACTGTTAACTGAATATCGAATTTTCGGCACAACTAAAGCTCAAAATAATGAATTATTCAAAGTACACTTCCATTAACAGACACACAAAGGTAGTATTACATGTTACTGTATGTATATATGTGTTCTGTAGGTGATGTGCATGTTATTGTCACTTGACCCAAATTTCAACCAAATCTGCAAATATATCTTCACCAAATCGTATGTCTCCTGCACACCAACGCAGTTCAATGTGGTCATCACTGGATGGTACTGTCTTATGGAACCATCCAAATCTTTGACAACAACGATCTTCTGGTCTAATACAACCCTTCCCGTCCCAGAGAGGATCCTCCCAAGATAAACCATGTTTTAATGACGCAAACCCAGTCTCACAATAGTAGTCATCACCAACAAAGCTAGGTGGAGGACTGGCTGCTCCACCATTAGATGTTGCACATGGACACTGCCCAGAGTATTCTTCATAGGCATAAGCTGCGTAGGTCCACACGTGTCTCCTGGGAGACCCCCGGGTTATTGAGATGCCCTCAACGTAGATGTCATCAATAGTTGATCGAGAAAAGCCATCAGGAGTATTGAACTGGTATCCCTGGACTATTCCACAAATGTCAGTGTGGTTCTGATCCACTGTGAAGTTAACAGATGAACAGCCTCTGTCTACAATCCCCCCACAAGCCAGTTTGTTAGTGTTGGGTATGTTCACCTTACGCAGACCAGAAGGACAGCTATTGTACAGTGTTGGATTGATGTACACAACACGCCTCCATGGACCTGTAATGTTGCATTTGGAGTTTGATGTGATTACTTGGTTTGTCGTGTTCTTGTCCACTGACATTCTTTCTACTGCAGTTAATCGTGTCTTCACATCCTCTAGACTTTCTGTTAGCTCTTTTATTGTCTTTAGAGTATCAGAATAGTTCATCAAGTTGATGACTTGAGTAGTGACTGTAGTTGTAAAGTCATTATCTCCCGAATGACAGCTAGGCCCGGGTGGTCCTTGTAATCCTGCTACTCCTGGGGGACCTGGTGGACCATCTGTTCCTTGCTGTCCCTGTCTCCCTGGTGGACCTGGTAAACCTGCTCGTCCAATGGGACCTGGTGGTCCATTTGACCCGACAAATCCTCTTTGCCCTTTTTCCCCTTTGTTTCCAGTACTTCCAACGTCGCCTTTGTCTCCTTTCTCCCCAGAGGGACCTTGTGGTCCAGGAACCCCAAGGACATCGAGCTGCAGCGATCCAGTGGGATTGTCTATACACTGTCTAGATCTGTTCTCGAGCGTAAGAGATAGGAAGGAGTACCAGTTGAAGGAGTAGGAAGACTGTGATCAAGATTGATCCCATGGTCCTCACTAGTTCACTCACTCTCTCTCCAACTATATCCTGGAGTCAACTGTGTGTCTGTCTTATATAGTCCTGTAGTGTGGACACATTAGTATACAGTAACCCAGGTGGTGACCTGTCCTTTGTATGTTAACCCCCTCCAGTGTCTGACTGTAATGATTTGTCACCAAGTTGAGATAATCTGATGACCAGAATGTGTAATAAATTCAATACAAGTGTGAAACAATGTGTGTTAATATGAGTGTGTAAGAAACTGATACTAATTCCCTAATGTGATGGTGTATGAGATTAGTTACATGACCCAAATCTCAGCCAACTCCACAAAACTATGCGTCTGTCTTAGAAAGTCCTGTAGTGCATGTGTTTGCGTTTGCGTGTGTGTACATGTGCATGCATGTGTGTGCGATTTTGTCCGTCATGTCAACCATCTGTAGACAAGTTAAGTAACAAGGTGAACCCAATTTGTTTGAGAAACCATGTACGTAAGATGTCCATTTCAAGTGGTTTTTCTCATTAAATGAAGTCTATGAACTGTCCCAATGCTACACTTTGTACACTGTACGTTGGACTGTATCATATAGAGTATATATGTATTCTTGAGTACAGGTATATATGTGCAGTGTCTACATTTTTAAGTGTACATGACACACACATACACACACACATGCACACACACACACCTCTATTTTACCTGGTCTTACAGGTTAAGGAGCCAGAGAAGTATGGTTTTGACCCCAAGCACTTGTTGGGACAACTCTCTGACATCTACCTCAATCTGGAGTGTGACCTCTTTGCAAGAGCAGTAGCCAGTGATGAGGTGAGGTGTGCACAGAACACTGCAAATGTACTCTACATTTGGTACATGTATGGTACGTACTTACAGACAGTGCACACAGTATACAACTATGCAGTACATGTGAATCATACAGTACTTCTGATACAGACTGTATAGTATATACAGTGAATACAGTACATGTGATACACACAGTCAATACAGCATATGCATATGTACATATGTATGTACGTACGTATATGAGTACACAGTACTGAAAGTACTAGCACAGTGCACACAGTATGTAATGTGCACACGTACCTGACTTCTGCACACATTGCACTCAGTACATACGTACGTACATGCATGCACTTATAGTATTACACTCACAATGCAGTACCAGTGTACAGTACTGATCAAACATAAATTGTAAGCACAACGCACACTACACGAGAGGGTCTCAAGTACATGCAGGAGTACGTGCAGCAACAAACTTGTAACTACATACATTATAGTGCATAGCCGCTACTCACAGCATGTACGTACCTCCCCACAGAGGTCCTACAGGAAGGAGATCTTATACATTCCAAAATGAAGGGCTCACAACCAATGTCTTAATGTCATCTTCTATTGCCTTCAATGTTGTATTCTCTGACAATGATAATCCTCCTGCATGAAGCATGTAATTATTTATTGATGTGAACAGTATGACTGTTGTGTACATGTCCTATTGATATGCTGTGTAATAAGAATGGGATCAGAAAGTATAGAATTTATACGATAATATAGGACTAATAGTAATGAAATAATGGGATCATGATCAGAAAGTAGAATTTATACTATAATATATATAGGATTAGTACTATTATAATATATAATTCTGCAGGTATGTATATTTTGATATGTATATACATCTTTATATATTATACAGGTATTTAATATCATTATTATATAAATATATATTATATATAAGATTATACATACTGTAATAATATAATAATATGTGTGAATTATTCGTGGGGGATCTCCCAGTTTATCAGTTGAAATAAACAGAGTATTATTATGTTACATTGTGATCAATTTGGTTAAAATTTTCCGAGAAACTCTTTCAACCTATTGCAACATCGGATTATAGTCCTGAGTCCGAGTTTTCCATCCATGTTTCACTATTTGCATTGCAATGAAAAATATTGTTTCATGTGTCTTGTCACTTAAAAATGACGTTTCTTTCTGTACGGGCACAGTTCAATTATAGATACTCTTTGCTACGTAACCGGTTTTAATTAGGTGGTTTATGTGGAGTATTCTGTACGCGCCATTTTTCTTGGTAACTGTTGATTTCGAATTCACAAGGTTTCTCGAAGCTGATTTCGTCCTCGATCTTCAACGCCATGTTATTCTACTCTGTAAACTCCGTGATCGTTAGTCTACTTCAAGTATACAGTGTCTGTGCTCACAGTGACCAGTTTACTAACACTGCTCGTGTGTGAACGCGTGATTCCGGATTACTAGGCTATGGGAGGATAGAGTGCGTTCCGGACTTCTTTGACGCTACTCGCTACCACATCTCCGTGATATTGAGGAAGTTCTGGGACTCCTCTCTCCACAGGATGGCCATAGCAGAATCTAGCAGGTGAGTCAGTGGTGTTGTGTGTTGAATACTCGTATACTGCAGGTTGGTGTGCGTGAGAGATGGCAGTCGTTGTTACTTGTATAATATACGTAACATGGATCCTTGAACCTGTAGAGATATTATTATGCATCATCATTAACATTTCAGTGCCTTTTGATTGTATTGGGGTGCCTGTGTTGTGATCGTAGTGTGAACCTCAATGTCTAATGTCGTATACCTTGCAATACTTCACTATATCATGCTTGATATTGGGTGATGCTACCGGTGTTGCATAGTATTGCATAGCAGCTCGCATCCAAGGATAATATATAGTAAGCCTACTTGTCACATAGTACGTATATTTTGCAATACTTCACTTTAACATGCTTGATCTTGTCACAGTTTGTGAGAATGTGAAGATTTGTTTCTGAGGGTCATGTCGAGATCTACCAAACCTTCTAATCTGCCACAATTTCCCAGTACCAATATAATCTATAGGTACTAATGAATATCCACTTAATCTAAACTTGTTAATCCACCATATTTTTTGAGAACAAATTATGGCATATTAACGAGAAGTCACTATCACTCTCAATATCAATGATGTGTATTTTGTGTATGTTGGTGTGTTCATGTGTACATGTGTGTGTTTGGTCATCCCAGTTGAGTATAGGTCTGAGCATGACCTTGTGCTTACATCATACTGTATAATGACACATTGCAAATTCATCACTTCTCAATCATGATGCAGGATTAATGAATTCTTTGAGTACATGTACAGACACATTGTACTAGTACATGTACATGTTATATATGTATGTGCTCTGTAGGTACTGTTTATGTGATTGTCACATGACCCAAATTTCAACCAAATCGGCAAATATGTCTTCACCACGTGCTGACACAACAGTGCTATCTTCACACCAACGCAGTTCAATGAGGTCATCACTGAATGGTACTGTCTTATGGAACCATCCAAATCTTTGACAACAACGATCTTCTGGTCTAGTACAACCCTTCCCATCCCAAAGAGGATCCTCCCAAGCTACTCGTCGAACACCTGACACAAACCCAGTCTCACAATAGTAGTCATCACCAACAAAGCTAGGGGGAGGGTGGTCCACTCTACCATCAGATGTTGCACATGGACACTTCTCACCACTCCCTTCATGCCAATAAGCTGCGTAGGTCCACACGTGTCTCCTGGGAGACCCCTGGGTTATTGAGATGCCGTCAACGTAGGTGTCATCAATAGTCTTTGATACATCTCCACCAAATGCATCTGGGTGACCAAACTGGTATCCCTGGACTATTCCACAAATGTCAGTGTAGTTCTGATCCACTGTGAAGATAACAGATGAACACCCAGTGTCTACAGTCCCTCCACAAGCCTGTTTGTTAGTGTTGGGTATGTTCACCTTACGCAGACCAGAAGGACAGCTATTGTACAGTGTTGGGTTGATGTACACAACACGCCTCCAAAGACCTGTAATATTACACTTTTTCAATCCGATGAATGTTTTGATAGCACTCAGCTGAGTCTTCACATCCTCCATGCATTCTGTTAGCTCTTTTAGTGTCTCTAGAGTATCGGAATAGTTCATCAAGTTAATGACTTGAGTAGTGACTGTAGTTGTAACTCTGTTGAATTCTTCTTTAGTCAAGTCAGTATCTCCCGGATGACCACGAGGCCCGGGTGGTCCTTGTAATCCTGCTACTCCTGGAGGACCTGGGGGACCATCTGCTCCAGGATATCCTCGAATTCCTGGTGGACCTGGCGAACCTGCTCGTCCAATAGGACCTGGTGGTCCCTCTAACCCGATATTTCCTCTCTGTCCTTTGTTCCCTTTGTTTCCAGTTCTTCCGATCTCTCCTTTGTCTCCCTTCTCCCCAGTGGGACCTTGTGGTCCAGGAACTCCAAGGACATCAACATTGAGCTGCAGGGATCCAGTGGGATTGTCTATACACTGTCTAGATCTGTTCTCTTGAGCGTAAGAGATAGGAAGGAGTACCAGTTGAAGGAGTAGAAAGACTGTGATCAAGATTGATCCCATGGTCCTCACTAGTTCACTCACTCTCTCTCCAACTATATCCTGGAGTCAACTGTGTGTCTGTCTTATATAGTCCTGTAGTGTGGACACATTAGTATACAGTAATCCAGGTAGTGTCCTGTCCTTTGTATGTTAACCCCCTCCAGTACTGTAGGTATGTGTGTAGTTAGTATTCTGTACATCCTGTACTTGTGTAATATAAGCTATGGTGAAGTGGACTCTATAGGACATGTGGTGTGTGTGTAAGAGAAGGTCACCCATTAACTGTAAACAGGTTAATTCAATAACAAGGTGAACCCATTTAATTTTTCTGTAAGAATCCACATAGTTGTACATTTCAAGGGATTCTTCTCATTAATTGAAGTCTATGAACTGTCCTAATGATACACTTTATTGATTAACTTTGCATGTAGTGAGTACTTTGAAACAAACCCCAAGGTTGGCTGTTTCCAAGCACACACTACATACCCAAGGTGTGCACCAGACTGATTGTCTGGCTGTTGTTAGGAATAACAGTTTATACCAAGCTCTATATATATATTACTGCACTCTTTCCACTACAGGTCTGATAATTGGTATTTGTCTTTTGAGCCATTGTTTAATTAACATCAAAATGTCTGCCATTATTGGGAGGAGTCATATTCAGTCCATAGTCACCATATGATGGAGCTTTTATATACATAAACTGCATATGTAGCTAAACCACTCCATAAGCATTGGCTTTCTAGTTGTGGGTACATGCAGAGTGCAATAAGATGTGTCCCAAGCTATATGTTGTATTATAGATGCTCCTTTGTGAGTTTGAGGATCTGCTTATGTATGTTAGTACCATGAGGAGATGTTGTCTGTTAGAGTTGTGCAGTTTGTGCTATTGTCGGCAGATTTTCATCGTAACATTCACTTCCTGTGTATATATTATATAATATGCATCTTTATGAGAATGTTGAGGTTTGTTTCTGGGGGGCATGCTGAGATAGATACTATCTGTACATACATGAATTGGCTATGTATCACTCTCAATACCAATGATGTGTGTCTTGTGTGTGTTCGTATGTTCATGTATACATGTGTGCATGTGTGGTCATCCCAGTTAGGTATAGGGCTGAATGACCTTGTGTTTGTAGAGTCATGCATCGTAACAATTTGAATTATTCAATCACACAATAATTATTTATCAAGATCAAATATGGGTGTACTGATAAAATAGAGATATTCAACAATGTTGTGGTTGATAATCGAACTATGCTACTACACAATTTCATAGTGGTAGTGTATCTGACTATAATGATTTGTAACTGAGTTGAGATAATCTGATAAGCTGTGACCAGAATGTGTGTTAATATGAGTGTGTAAGAAACTGATATTGATGGTAATTCCAATGTAGTGGTGTATGAGATTTGTCACATGACCCAAATCTCAGCCAAATCCACAAAAATGTCTTCGTTGCTCAGCCCTTGATCCACACACCAACGCAGTTCAATGTGGTCATCACTGGATGGTACTATCTTATGGAACCATCCAAATCTTTGACAACAACGATCTTCTGGTCTAGTACAACCCTTCCCATCCCAGAGAGGATCCTCCCAAGCTACTCCTCGAGCACCTGACACAAACCCAGTCTCACAATAGTAGTCATCACCAACAAAGCTAGGTGGAGGGTGGTCTACTCTACCATTGGATGTTGTACATGGACACTGAACACTACTCCCTTCTTCGTAATTAGCTGCATAGGTCCACACGTGTCTCCTGGGAGACCCCTGGGTTATTGAGATGCCGTCAACATAAATGTCATCAATAGTTTTTGATGCATCTCCTTCAAATGCATTAGGACTGTAGAACTGGTATCCCTGGACTATTCCACAAATGTCAGTGTAGTTCTGATCCACTGTGAAGATAACAGATGAACAGCCTCTGTCTACAGTCCCTCCACAAGCCTGTTTGTTAGTGTTGGGTATGCTCACCTTACGCAGACCAGAAGGACAGCTATTGTACAGTGTTGGGTTGATGTACACAACACGCCTCCATGGACCTGTAATGTTACATTTGCAGTGTGATGATGCTTCAACTAACTCCAATCGTTCTGTTAGCTCTTTTATTGTCTTCAGAATATCGGAATAGTTCATCAAGTTGATGACTTGAGTAGTGACTGTAGTTGTAACTTTGTTGAATTCTTCTTTAGTCAAATCAGTATCTCCCGGATGACCCCGAGGCCCGGGTGGTCCTTGTAATCCTGCTACTCCTCGGGGACCTGGGGGACCATCTGGTCCAGGATATCCTGGAACTCCTTGTGGACCTGGCAAACCTGCTCGTCCAACAGGACCTGGTGGTCCCTCTAACCCGATAGTTCCTCTCTGTCCTTTGTCGCCTTTGTTCCCAGTTCTTCCGATCTCTCCTTTGTCTCCCTTCTCCCCAGTGGGACCTTGTGGTCCAGGAACTCCAAGGACATCAACATTGAGCTGCAGGGATCCAGTGGGATTGTCTATACACTGTCTAGATCTGTTCTCTTGAGCGTAAGAGATAGGAAGGAGTACCAGTTGAAGGAGTAGGAAGACTGCGATCAAGATTGATCCCATGGTCCTCAATAGTTCACTCACTCTCTCTCCAACTATATCCTTGAGTCAACTGTGTGTCTGTCTTATATAGTCCTGTAGTGTGGACACATTAGCATACAGTAACCCAGGTGGTGACCTGTCCTTTGTATGTTAATCCCCTCCAGTACTGTAGGTATGTGTGTAGTTAGTATTCTGTACATCCTGTACTTGTTGCAATATAAGCTGTGGTGAAGTGGACTCTATAGGACATGTGGTGTGTGTGTAAGAGAAGGTCATCCATTAACTGTAAACAGGTTAATTCAATAACAAGGTGAACCCATTTTCTGTAAGAATTCATATAATTATACATTTCAAGTGATTCTTCTCGTTAAGTGAAGTCTATGAACAGTCCTAATGATACACTTTGTTGATTAATTTTGTAGGTACTGTGTACTTTGAACAACCACCCCAGGTGTACACCAGACCAATTGGCTGGCTGGTGTGAGGATTAATGGATTATATCAAACTCTCTGTTACCACACACTTTCCAGTACACGATCTTGACTAACTTCTCTGCTATCTATGTGCACATAGACAGCAGAGACATCTATATCACTGTATGTATATAAGTACTCTGTGCATGTGATAATCACATGATTTTTATTTTTCACAGGTGCATGCTCTGCTCCCAATGCATAGAATTAAGATATGTAAGAGCATCTTCTCGACACAGTACTTTTGATACAGAGAGTACAGTACATTCAGCGAATACAGTACATGTGATGCACACACCCAATACAGCGCATGTATATGTACTTATGTACATATATGAGTACACAGTACTGAGAGTACTAGCACAGTGCACACAGTATGTAATGTGATTTCTGCACACTTTGTACTCAGTACATAACTACATGCATGTGCAAATGGCTATAGTATATTCACACAATGCAGTACATACACATGTACAGTTCTGATTGAAGATACTTCAACATAAATTGCAAGTAAAACGCACGCTACACAAGAAGTTTTACACGTACATGCAGGAGTACTCGTAGCAGCTAACACTTCAAACTTGTATAACTACATTCATTTAGTGCATAGCCGCTACTCACCACATGTATCTCCACACTCCTCACCCACAGAGGTCCTACAGAAGGAGATGTTCGATGAGTGTTGTCGGAGCCTGTTGAAGGCAGGAATACGCAGTGAGGTGAGGTCTAAGGTGGACAGTTTTGTGTTGTGTATCTTACAGTATGTACATATGTACATATGCATCATGTACATATGTAGGTATGTGACATCCACATCAGATGTGTGGTTATTCATGTACAATACAGTATGTGGAGTACATGTGTGCTCATGCAGGAAACAGTGAAGAGACTTCGCGACTTCAGTGAGAGGATATACAGGTTTGTGGTGGAGGCCATGAAGGAGGAGCTCACCTTTGATGAACCTCCCGATGAATTCAAAGGTGGGTGGACGGTGACCTGTATGTGTAATGCACTCACACAGTGTGTACTGTGTGTACTGTGTGTACTGTGTGTACTGTGTGTATGTCAGTAAGTATATGTGGATCTATACTGATTTGAACACTTGTAATAGTTACTTTCATGTACACACATACGAACATATGCGTACATACACACAGACACAACACACACACACACACACACACACACACACACACGCACACACACACACACACACACTCACGCACACACACACACACGTACACACACGCACGCACACACATCCTTGAAAAGTAGTCCCCATGCAGTTGGAATATTATTCCCTACATCCCTATGTCCAAGGTTTTGGTTTAGTTTGTTTTTATACTGCATCATTGTTTTTCGATTTGAATAATGGCGTGTGTCTTTACTTATGCTGTACGTGCCATTATTAAGGGTTTGTTGTTGCATGATTTCACAAGGTTTCTCAAAGCTGAATTCGTCCTCTCCGTCACGCTAACGGTTATGTATTTCTTCTTCTCTTGTCAACAAGCTATCGTTGTTCATTCTTATTGATGGAGGTACTAGGGTTCCTATAATAGTCCAAATACTTTAGGTATACAGCGTCTGCGTTATCAGTGACCAGTTTACTATGGTGTGTGTACGCACAATACTAGTCTAGCTAACTAGCCCGTCCCCGCACACGCTCTACGGGCGGAGAGTGCGAAGACGTCTTCTCGCACTTTTCGCCCATGGGCGTGTGCAGGGACGGGCTAGCTAGCTAGACTACAGTGGAACTGGTTAATCCGGACTCGGGAAAAAGCGGACACCTGCATATAACGGACATTAAACTATTGTCCCGAATCTTTTTTTTTCATTTAAAACAGGTATTTAGGCACCTGAGAAATCCGGACACCTCTGTGTTCCGTAATCAGGCCAGCCATTTACAGTCCAGTTACATCATTAGTTCGTAAAATTGCCTGCATATTCCGGACAGTGCTAAATAATATAACTCCTAAAACTGGCAAGAATGCATTGTCAAGCAAAAAAAAAACAACATATCTATCGAATACAAAGCTTGGTTAGTGATCAATTCTATCGAGAGCTTCTCTCAATCTTTTTAGATACTTCTCAGGACCGTGAAAACAAGTAATTCGAGTTAAAAAAAACTGCATTACCCACACTCGACATTCTTGGGTGTCTTTCTTAGGTTTAAAAGAACCTTCACTGAAATAATTACATTAGGCGAAGCCGTTGCGCTCGAATTCTAGCCCAATTTCCAATCCTCCGCGTTTCGAAATCGGCCATCTTTATTCGCGCAATATAAATTACAATATAAATTTATTGTTGCGGTTACGCTGGGAGTACATGTTATATGGGACGAGCGTAAATAACTTCAGCAGGCAGCCCCACGTGCACGAGGGTTTTTTAACTTGAACAATATACACCACGGGACTTCTAGACCATATCAAACTCCTCGATTGACCTAAACAGTCCCTAATCACTGATTACTTTTGAAAACATACTTTCCTATCATATCAGTATATTATTGTGTTGAGTAATTGAAGTAAACTCTGAAGTCTAGCGACATGATCATGATAGACAACCCTGGGAAATCAGGACACCTTTATATTCAGGACACTTCGTGCCGGTCCCCAAGTGTCCGCATTATACAGGTTCCAATGTAGCACGTTACCAGATTACGAGACGAGACCTCGGGAAAATCGAATAAATGCGTTTGTTCTTTGACACAGGCTACTCGTAACGTTAGCTATACCACGTCTCCGTGATATTGAGGAAGTTAGTGAGTCAGTCATGTTGTGTCAAATACTCTCGTACCAAAGGTTAGTGTGCACGAGAAATGATAGTCGTTGTAACGTATTATAATTTATAGATCCTCGGACCAGTAAAACCTTCAGTATAATACTAACTATGTTGTGGTTGTATATATTAGAGTAAGCTTTAACCTCGATGTCTAATGCTGTATCAAAATCTTAATCCTATGCACAATAAAATGTCATACGCTATAATATTTTCAGTACTCTACCTATCATAAATTTCTCTGTTCACTACTGCATAGTACGTACATGAGTGCAAACATGACACTGTTATGTATAGTATTACTGTTATATATTCTGTGCATGTGATAAGCACATGATATATAGTTTGCACAGGTGCACTGACATGTACATGTACTGCTCCCAATCCATAGGATAAAGGTCAAAAGTCCATGAACATGATGTAAAAGTTTGATATGACATAATAGTTTTGTCTTTTGAGTTGAGATTTCGTTAACACTAAATGTTCAGTATTCTTCTTGGTGGTGATGTCATATTTAGTCCATGGTCAATATAATATTATTATGGAGCTTTATTAAATGCCATGCAGACCTTTCAAGATGTATTGGTTTTCTGCTTTTTCGAAAAGTCAGATGTAATAACATGCATCCCCACCTATAGGTTGTAACATAGATACTCCTCTGTGACGTAGACGATCTGCTTATATACATTAACACTAAGGTTGTTATCTGTTGCATTCTTAACTCACATCAGCCTTTGCACAGGCCATGTGCAATTAGCCTTCTCCCAACACTAAGATTGTTATCTGTTAGAGGCTCACTGTTCATATGAGTCAGGAAATGTGCTAGTGAGTCTGTGTGTGGTTATCCCAGTTAAGTATATGGCTGAGTGACCTCATGTTCACATTTAGAATCATGCATGCATCAAGAACAACACGGGCACTTGCCGCAAATGCTGGTGTGGGTGTATAGATGATATGGAGATAGTCATGATCAACCGTGTTGTGAATAATATTCAAACTACACAAGTTAATAATGAAAGGGAATCACTATAATGAGTTGTAACTGAGTTAAGATAATGTCATAATGGTAGTTTATCTGACTGTAATGTTTTGTGACTGAGTTGAGATAATCTGATAATCTACCACCACAATGTGTGTTAATATAAGTATGTAAGAAACTGAAATTGATACTAATTCCCTATTGTGATGGTGTATGAGATTTGTCACATAACCCAAATCTCAGCCTAATCCACATAAATGTCTTCATTAGTGGTCACTTCTTGGTCTTCACACCAACGCAGTTCAATGAGGTCATCACTAGATGGTACTGTCTTATGGAACCATCCCAGAGAGGATCCTCCCAAGCTATATACTCATTGAACACCTGACACAAATCCAGTCTTACATGCAATAGTAGTCATCACCAATAAAGCTAGGTTGAGGTTGGGATACTCTACCATCAGATGTTGCATATGGACACTTATCTTTATACCCTTTATAGTAATAAGCTGCGTACGTCCACACGTGTCTCCTGGGAGACCCCTGGGTTATTGAGATGCCGTCAACATAGGTGTCATCGATAGTCTTTGATACATGTCCATAAAATGCATTAGGACTGTTGAACTGGTATCCCTGGACTATTCCACAAATGTCAGTGTAGTTCTGATCCACTGTGAAGTTAACAGACGAACAGCCACTGTCTACAGTCCCTCCACAAGCCTGTTTGTTAGTGTTGGGTATGTAGTGAACTGTATGTCATTTATATGTCAACCCCCTCCAGTACTGTAGGTATGTGTGTAGTTAGTATTCTGTACATCCTGTACTTGTGTAATATAAGCTGTGGTAAAGTGGCATCTATAGGACATGTGGCGTGTGTGTGTAAGAGAAGGTCATCCATTAACTGTAAACAGGTTAATTCAATAACAAGGTGAACCCATTTTCTGTGAGAATCCATATAGAATTGATAGTACATTTACAATGTTTCTTTAGTGATGAGTTTGAAATAGTGGTCTGTGGCTCAAATACAATTGATTATCCTCGGACTAACTAACAGTAGATCTAGAAATGATCTCAAAGCACACACAGTACAACTAATGATGACATGTGTTCTATGTGTACAGGTCAACCTTCCTAGTAAGCACTTTTAAAAGTTCACTTATATATTCTGTACTTTCTGTATGCTATACCAGACTGAGTATACAAAGTGTACATGAACTGGGGACCAAGTAAAATGTGTGCATGGAACAAGTTCTTGAGCATGTGTGTACGTGTGTCCTAACGGAGATGTACTGTACCTACCAACTTGACTCACATCAGTACTGCATGTACTGTCACTCACACACTGTACTGTACATATCTGTGCATTTCGCGTGACATCTCTGCAGTATTGCACGTACGTATATAGTGACCTGAAACATTTGTCTGATGAACTACAATTTTGTGGTCACCTCCCTTCCACTCTTGACATGTGTATTAAGTTACAACAATCAGTCCCTGAGACTTGCACACAGTGGTACTAGTTATATGACTCATGTCCTCTGTGTGTTATCACAATCAGTAGCATATTACACTCAGCATCATTGAATTTTATGCACGACTATATGATAATGTAGATGTACACCCATCCAGGGTTGACTATGGTGTACGTCCCACATTTTTTGTGCTCACACATGGGCTGATTGGAATCCTTTGTAATGTGTGGAGTTGCTAATGATGTTGTGTGTTACTCTGGTCATGTTGTGAGGAGAAGCCATCCAAAGTAGCATCTTGGAGGTTTGTGTACCCTTGAAGTACTGTATACTGTTGTATAATGGTAATAGTACATATTCAAGTATATGTACATATGATACAGTACATGTATGTGTTCTTAACTATGAAGATAAACACACAATTGCTGTAAGATTATAGTAGTATTTACCTTTGTGTGAATTTCAGTTTGTTTTACAAAACACATGTTACGAGAGACACTATAAGCATGCATACATTTATGTACTGTCTATTATTATCACTGATTGTATCAATGGTGTGTATCTAGTGACATGCATGTTCATGTAAACATGTGTATTTATGTGTGGTCAGCTAAGTTAGGTAATTTAATGCCTAAATTATAAAATCGTCCACTGTTAACTGAATATCGAATTTTCGGCACAACTAAAGCTCAAAATAATGAATTATTCAAAGTACACTTCCATTAACAGACACACAGAGATAGTATTACTGTATGTATATATGTGTTCTGTAGGTGATGTGCATGTTATTGTCACTTGACCCAAATTTCAACCAAATCTGCAAATATATCTTCACCAAATCGTATGTCTCCTGCACACCAACGCAGTTCAATGTGGTCATCACTGGATGGTACTGTCTTATGGAACCATCCAAATCTTTGACAACAACGATCTTCTGGTCTAGTACAACCCTTCCCGTCCCAGAGAGGATCCTCCCAAGATAAACCATTATTTAATGACGCAAACCCAGTCTCACAATAGTAGTCATCACCAACAAAGCTAGGTGGAGGACTGGCTGCTCCACCATTAGATGTTACACATGGACACTGCCCAGAGTATCCTTCATAGGCATAAGCTGCGTAGGTCCACACGTGTCTCCTGGGAGACCCCCGGGTTATTGAGATGCCCTCAACGTAGATGTCATCAATAGTTGATCGAGAAAAGCCATCAGGAGTATTGAACTGGTATCCCTGGACTATTCCACAAATGTCAGTGTAGTTTTGATCCACTGTGAAGATAACAGATGAACAGCCTCTGTCTACAATCCCTCCACAACCCTGTTTGCTAGTGTTGGATATGTTCACCTTACGCAGACCAGAAGGACAGCTATTGTACAGTGTTGGATTGATGTACACAACACGCCTCCATGGACCTGTAATGTTGCATTTGGAGTTTGATGTGATTACTTGGTTTGTCGTGTTCTTGTCCTCTGACATTCTTTCTACTCCAGATAATCGTGTCTTCACATCCTCTAGACTTTCTGTTAGCTCTTTTATTGTCTTTAGAGTATCAGAATAGTTCATCAAGTTGATGACTTGAGTAGTGACTGTAGTTGTAAAGTCATTATCTCCCGAATGACAGCTAGGCCCGGGTGGTCCTTGTAATCCTGCTACTCCTGGGGGACCTGGGGGACCGTCTGTTCCTTGCTGTCCCTGTCTCCCTGGTGGACCTGGTAAACCTGCTCGTCCAATGGGACCTGGTGGTCCATTTGACCCGACAAATCCTCTTTGCCCTTTTTCCCCTTTGTTTCCAGTTCTTCCGATCTCTCCTTTGTCTCCCTTCTCCCCACTGGGACCTTGTGGTCCAGGAACTCCAAGGACATCAAGCTGCAGCGATCCAGTGGGATTGTCTATACACTGTCTAGATCTGTTCTCTTGAGCGTAAGAGATAGGAAGGAGTACCAGTTGAAGGAGTAGGAAGACTGTGATCAAGATTGATCCCATGGTCCTCACTAGTTCACTCACTCTCTCTCCAACTATATCCTGGAGTCAACTGTGTGTCTGTCTTATATAGTCCTGTAGTGTGGTAGTAGGAAGACTGTGATCAAGATTGATCCCATGGTCCTCACTAGTTCACTCACTCTCTCTCCAACTATATCCTGGAGTTAACTATGTGTCTGTCTTATATAGTCCTGTAGTGTGGACACATTAGTATACAGTAACCCAGGTGGTGACCTGTCCTTTGTATGTTATCCCCCTCCAGTACTGTAGGTATGTGTGTAGTTAGTATTCTGTACATCCTGTACTTGTGTAATATAAGCTGTGGTGAAGTGGACTCTATAGGATCTGTGGTGTGTGTAAGAGAAGGTCATCCTTTAACGGTAAACAGTTTAATCTAATAACAAGGTGAACCCGTTTTCTGTAAGAATCCATATAGAATTGATAGTACATTTACAATGTTTCTTCAGTAATGAGTTTGAAATAGTGGTCTGTGGGCTCATTGACAAATACAATTGATTATCCTCGGACTAACTAAAAGTAGAAATGATCTCAAAACACACACAGTACAACTAATGATGACATGTGTCCTTTGTATACAGGTCAACCTTCATAGTAAGCACTTTTAAGAGTTATATTTATTATACTTATATATTCTATACTTTCTGTATGCTATACCAGACTGAGTATACAAAGTGTACATGAGCTGGGGACCAAGTAAAATGTGTGTATGGAACAAGTTCTGGAGCGTCTGTGCATGTACGTACTGTATGTCCTAACTGGGATGTACTGCACCTACTAACTTGAATCACATCAGTACTGCATGTACTCTCACTCACATACTGTACTGTACGTATGTGTACATTTCTTGTGACAATCTCTGCAATATTGTACATAGTGACCTGGAACATTTGTCATTTGTCAACATGTAAGTGTGAATGCCAATGACCAATGCTGTACCTCGCAATACGCCACTATGTATATGTACTTTATGACCCATTGTATTGTATGCATTACATAGCAACCAAAAAGGATGATAGCCCTACTCACTACATATAGTATATGACGTCGTACATTGTATATAATAATGCTACAGCAATTATAGTGGAATATTATATGTTTTTATTGTAAAATTTCGAAGTATGTGACTGAGCTAGTGTCAAATCTTAATTTTCGCATATCACTCAACCTCCATATTATGGGGGATATTAATATGGTATTATTGTGAATGAAGTGTCATTGGTAATTGTTGTTGTTCAATGTTTAGGGTTTATTTCTTACTTGTAAGAATGTTATAGTTTGAATTTGTTTCTGAGGGAAATGTTGAGAAATTGTAAATTCATGTACTGTCTATGTATAATCGGTACCAATGATATGTATCGTATATCTTATATAGGTGTGTGTGTTGTTAGTATGCTCATGTGTACATGTGTGTGGTCACCCCAGTTATTGTCAGTATAGGGCTAAGTGACCTCGTGTTATGCATGTAGAAACATGTATCAAAGACAAATTGAATTATTCAATCACATAACATAAACGGGTGTGTAGATAATTATGGAGATTTTCAACAATTTTTTGAATATACGAAAATACACAATCCCATAATGGCAGTGTATCTGACTGTAATGATTTGTAACTGAGTTGAGATAATCTGATAAGCTGTGACCAGAATGTGTGCAAGAAGCCAATATCGATGCTAATTTATGCGTCACATGACCCACATCTCAGCTAAAACCACGAAAATATCTTCATTGCTCAGCGCTGTGCCCACACACCAACGCAGTTCAATGTGGTCATCACTGGATGGTACTGTCTTTTGGAACCATCCAAATCTTTGACAACAACGATCTTCTGGTCTAGTACAACCCTTCCCGTCCCAGAGAGGATCCTCCCAAGCTACTCCTCGACCACTTAACACACGTCCGGTCTCACAATAGTAGTCATCACCAACAAAGCTAGGTGGAGGGTAGGATACTCTACCATCAGATGTTGCACATGGACACTTATCACCACTCCCTTCATGATAATAAACTGCGTAGGTCCACACGTGTCTCTTAGGAGACCCCTGGGTTATTGAGATGCCCTCAACATAGGTGTCATCGATAGTCTTTGATGCACGTCCAAGAAATGCATTAGGAGTGCCAGACTGGTATCCCTGGACTATCCCACAAATGTCAGTGTAGTTCTGATCCACTGTGAAGTTAACAGATGAACAGCCTCTGTCTACAGTCCCTCCACAAGCCTGTTTGTTAGTGTTAGGTATGCTCACCTTACGCAGACCAGAAGGACAGCTATTGTTCAGTGTTGGGTTGATATACACAACACGCCTCCATGGACCTGTAATGTTACATTTGGAGTTTGGTGTGATCACTTGGTTTGTTGTGTTCTTGTCCTCTGACAGTCTTTCAACTGCAGTTAATCGTATCTTCACATCTTGTAGACTTTCTGTTAGCTCTTTTATCGTTTTTAGAGTATCAGAATAGTTCATTAAGTTGATGACTTGAGTAGTGACTGTAGTTGTAACTCTGTTGAATTCTTCTTTAGTCAAGTCAGTATCTCCTGGATGACCACGAGGCCCGGGTGGTCCTTGTAATCCTGCTACCCCTGGGGGACCTGGTGGACCATCTGGTCCAGGATATCCTCGAACTCCTTGTGGACCTGGCAATCCTGCTAGTCCAACAGGACCTGGTGGTCCATCTAACCCGATAGTTCCTCTCTGTCCTTTGGCCCCTTTGTTCCCAGTTCTTCCGATCTCTCCTTTGTCTCCCTTCTCCCCAGTGGGACCTTGTAGTCCAGGAACTCCAACAACATCGAGCTGCAGTGATCCAGTGGGATTGTCTATACACTGTCTAGATCTGTTCTCTTGAGCATAAGAGATAGGAAGGAGTACCAGTTGAAGGAGTAGGAAGACTGTGATCAAGATTGATCCCATGGTCCTCACTAGTTCACTCACTCTCTCTCCAACTATATCCTGGAGTCAACTGTGTGTCTGTCTTATATAGTTCTGTAGTGTGGACACATTAGTATACAGTAACCCAGGTGGTGACCTGTCCTTTGTATGTTAACCCCCTCCAGTACTGTAGGTATGTGTGTAGTTAGTATTCTGTACATCTTGTACTTGTGTAATATAAGCTGTGGTGAAGTGGACTCTATAGGACATGTGGTGTGTGTGTAAGAGAAGGTCATCCATTAACTGTAAACAGGTTAATGTAATAACAAGGTAAAACTATTTTCTGTGAGAATCAATATAGTTGTACATTTCAAGTGATTCTTTTCGTTATGTGAAGTTTGTGAACTGTCCTAATGATACACTTTGTTGATTAATTTTGTAGGTACTGCATGTGTACTTTGAACAACCACCCCAGGTGTGCACCAGACCAATTGGCTGGCTGGTGTGAGGATTAATGGATTATATCAAACTCTCTGTTACTGCACTCGTTCCAGTACAGGATCTTGACTAACTTCTCTGCTATCTATGTGCACATGAGTGCTCGTAGATAGCAGAGACATCAGTATCACTGTATGTATAAGTACTCTGTGCATGCGATAATCACATGATTATTATTTTTCACAGGTGCATGCACTGCTCCCAATGTATAGAATTAAGATATGTAAGAGCAGTATGTAATGTGACTTCTGCACACTTTGTACTCAGTACATAACTACATGCATGCGCAAATGCCTATAGTATATTCACACAATGCAGTACATACATATGTACAGTTCTGCAGCTGATTGAAGATACTTTAACATAAATTGCAAGCAAAACACGCACTACATGAGAGGTTTTAGAAGTACATCCAGGAGTACTTGCAGCAGCTAACACTTCAAACTTGCTACTCACCGCATGTACATACGTATCTCCACACTCCTCACCCCACAGAGGTCCTACAGGAGGGAGATCTTTGATGAGTGTTGTCGGAACCTGTTGAAGGCAGGCATACGCAGTGAGGTGAGGTCCAAAGTGGACAGTTTTGTGTTGTGTATCCTACAGTATGTACATACATAGTTAAGTGAAGTTATACTTGAGAATCAATTGAGTGGTAGTGTTTGGTGATACCAGTTAGTGTTTGAGCAACATGCATAATGTGCATATTATGTGTGTGAATGCAGTGAATACTCGTTAATCTGCCGCAATCTGTTTTGTAGTGGATTAATGAGTTTGGCGGATTACCTGGATATTTGTATATTGGTACTTGTATATTGTATTGGTTCTGGGATATTGTGTTGCAAAAAGGTTTGACAGATTAACAGGGATTCACTGTACCTATACCTATATGTACTTGTATCCTGGTTGAGGGGTGGATCAAAGGAAAAACTATGCGTACATAAGCCATGTAGCACAGGTCAGTGATACAGTACAGGTCACCAGACAGGTTTCATTGGTAGGATTAATTGCATGAAAACAAGGCAGGAAATTAGTAAACACATTTCTATTACATATAATATGTTGTATTGGACTATGCGCATATTTGCAGTATAAATAGTCTATCATTTACCACGCCAGGATACAGTGTGCAAATACATACGAAGTGCTAACAGATTACCTCGGGCTTCGCCCTCGGTAATCAATTAGCACTTTATCTGCTACAGCACACCTAGGCAGGATATAACTATTACTTGTATCCCACCAACAGTTAAATAGACACATTAGTAAGACCTATCTAAAGGACACCATTTTATTACATCCCTACAAAGGACACGTTCTAAAGGACCAAAGTAGGCTTTCCTCTAGTGCTAATACATTTTTCACCTCTGAAGAGTGGACAACCTTTCTACAGTGGATGAATTAACCGATCCCAATATGTCCGTTATAGAGAGGTTCCACTGTATATCTAATCTGTCAATTTCCCATATTCCCCCCTCCTGAAAGTTGGTACAACTATTGCATATAATAGTTATGTTTAAATACACTACAAGTGTACATACATTATGTGGAGTACATGTGTGCTCATACAGGAAACAGTGAAGAGACTTTGCGACTTCAGTGAGAGGATATACAGGTTTGTGGTGGAGGCCATGAAGGAGGAGCTCACCTTCGATGAACCTCCCGATGAATTCAAAGGTGGGTGGACGGTGACCTGTGGTACGTACGTATGTGTAATGCATTCACATGGGGTGTACTGTGTGTATGTTAGTAAGTACATACGGATCTATACTGATTTGAACACTTGTAATCTATGGTGTACACATACATACGTACCTATGCATACACACACACACACACACACACACACACACACACACACACACACACACACACACACACACACACACACACACACACACACACTCACCTCCTCCTCCACATACTCCAGATCCCTTAATGGACACACTAATGGCAGACCCGGTACGACTCCCCAGTGGTAACATCATCGACAGACCCATCATCGTCAGACATCTTCTGAGTTCACTGACTGACCCCTTCAGTAGACAGCCTCTCTCACTGGACATGTTGCAGCCTGGTGAGTGTTGTCACACCATGACCCCACACATTACACACTATATATATACATCCATGCATGTATGTGCATGTAATTGGCAATACACATCACATGCACACACATGCACACACACACACACACACACACACACACACACACACACACACACACACACACACACACACACACGTACACACACACACACACACACACACACACACACACACACACACACACACACACACACACACACACACACACACACACTAACATCCTCCTCGTACACTCAGTCCCAGAATTAAAGTCAAGGATTGAAGCTTGGAGGTCAGAACAGTTATATATCCAAAATGAAGGGCTCACAACCAATGTCTTAATGTCATCTTCTATATTGCCTTCAATGTTGTATTCTCTGACAATGATAATCCTCCTGCATGAAGCATGTAATTATTTATTGATGTGAGCAGTATGACTGTTGTACATGTCCTATTGATATGCTGTGTAATACGAATGGGATCAGAAAATAGAATTTATACGATAACTTAGGGCTAGTACTAATATAATAATGATGTATACATTATAATTCTGCAGGTATATATAATATAATTATGATACGTACATCTTTATTATATATATATGTTATACAGGTATTTAGTATCATTATTATGTATATAAGTATATTATAATTATATGTTATACATTATGTAATAATATGTCTGAACTATAGCTTTAAGGTCCATATTTAAACACATTATAATAATACTATAATACATAATATATTATATATATATATATATATATATATATATATATATACATATACTCAGAAACAGACACACTGCATTCCATCAGTTTTGCTTCAGTGATGTTTTATACTCGTTTGCATAAATTGCATGACATTTTCCTTCTGTGGGGGATCTCTTAGTTTATCAGTTGGAATAAACAGGGTATATATGTCCGCGCCATTTTTCTTGATAGCTGTTGATTTCACCAGGCTTCTTGAAGCTGATTTCGTCCTCGACTTTCGGCGCCATGTTTTCTACTCCGTAAACTCCGTGATCGTTAGTCTACTTCAGGTATACAGTGTCTATGCTCACAGTGACCAGTTTACTAACACTGCTCGTGTGTGAACGCGTGATTCAAGATTACTAGGCTATGGGAGGATAGAGTGCGTTCCGGCCTTCTTTGACACTACTCGCTACCACATCTCCGTGATATTGAGGAAGTTCTGGGACTCTCTCCTCTCCCTCCACAGGATGGCCATAGCAGAGTCTAGCAGGTGAGTCAGTGGTGTTGTGTGTGGAATACTCGTATACTGCAGGTTGGTGTGCGTGAGAGATGGTAGTCGTTGTTACTTGTATAATATAGCATGGATCCTTGAACCAGTAGAGATATTATTATCATCATTAACATTTCTGTGCTTATTGGATTGTATTGGAGTGTCTGTGTTGTGATTGTAGTGTGAACCTCAATGTCTAATGCCGTATACCTTGTAATACCTCGCTATAATGTTTGATATTAGGTGACAGTACCAGTGTTCCGTAATATTGCATGGCAGCTGGCATGCAAGGATAATAAGCTCACTCATCAAATAGTATGTACAATTATACTATTAATAGTGAAAATTGTGGTTCTATATTAGTATTTTTTTAAAGTGAGTGACTAAACTAGTATACTGTACATGGTGTATATGTATGACACATGGCTGTATAACTGCTTATTATAATATGAACTGACATGGTTGTCTATACCAAACCCCAAATAGTCATACTGGCACTAGACGATGTTTGGTAACACCACCCTGGACACATGTTTATTGTCTCCTGTGTGCATGACTATGAGTTTCAGAGTGTATCTTTGTGGGAATGTTAATGTTTGTTTGTGAGGGACAAGCTAAGAAAGACATACACTAACTATACATACATGTACTATCTATGTTCACTCTCAGCTAGTGTCAATGATATGTGTCTTAGGGCTGAGTGACCTCGTAGCTACATTTAGAATCATGTATGCATCAAGAACAAATTGAATTATTTAGTCACACAATTATTATTAAGCAGTGCTGGAATGGGTGTATAGATCATATAGAGATAGTTATGATCAACAATGTTACGAATAATGTTCAAACTACACAAGTTAATAATGAAAGGGAATCAATATAATGATTTGTAACTGAGTTGAGATAATCTGATAAACTGTGACCAGAATGTCTGTTAATACAAGTGTGTAAGAAACTGATATCAATGCTAATTCCCTAATGTGATGATGTATGAGATTTGTCACATGACCCAAATCTCAGCCAAATCCATGTTAATGTCTTCATTGCTGAGTTCTTGATCCACACACAAACGCAGTTCAATGTGGCCATCACTGGATGGTACTGTCTTATGGAACCATCCAAATCTTTGACAGCAACGATCTTCTGGTCTAGTACAACCCTTCCCATCCCAGAGAGGATCCTCCCAAGCTACTCTTCTACTATTGGAACCTGACACCAACCCAGTCTCACAATAGTAATCATCACCAATAAAGCTAGGTGGAGGGTGGTCCACTCTACCATCAGATGTTGCACATGGACACTTATCATCACGTCCTTCAAAGTAATAAGCTGCGTACGTCCACACGTGTTTCCTTGGAGACCCCTGGGTTATTGAAATGCCGTCAACATATGGGTCATCGATAGTCTTTCCTAAACCAGATATGCCTTCAAATGCATTAGGACTGTTAAACTGGTATCCCTAGACTATTCCACAAATGTCAGTGTAGTACTGATCCACTGTGAAGTTAACAGACGAACAGCCGTTGTCTACAGTCCTTCCACAAGCCTGTTTGTTAGTGTTGGGTATGCTCACCTTACGCAGACCAGAAGGACAGCTATTGTGCAGTGTTGGGTTGATGTACACAACACGCCTCCATGGACCTGTAATGTTACACTTTTTCGAACCGGTGCATGTTTTGATAACACCCAGCTGAGTCTTCACATCTTGTAGACTTTCTGCTAGCTCTTTTATTGTCTTTAGAGTATCGGAATAGTTCATCAAGTTGATGACTTGAGTAGTGACTGTAGTTGTAACTCTGTTGAATTCTTCTTTAGTCAAGTCAGTATCTCCCGGATGACCACGAGGCCTGGGTGGTCCTTGTAATCCTGCTACTCCTCGGGGACCTGGGGGACCATCTGGTCCTGGTGATCCCTTTAACCCAATAGTTCCTCTCTGTCCTCTACTTCCTGTGTCTCCCTTCTCCCCAGTGGGACCTTGTGGTCCAGGAACTCCAACGACATCAACATTGAGCTGCAGGGATCCAGTGGGATTGTCTATACACTGTCTAGATCTGTTCTCTTGAGCGTAAGAGATAGGAAGGAGTACCAGTTGAAGGAGTAGGAAGACTGTGATCAAGATTGATCCCATGGTCCTCACTAGTTCACTCACTCTCTCTCCAACTATATCCTGGAGTCAACTGTGTGTCTGTCTTATATAGTCCTGTAGTGTGGACACATTAGTATACAGTAACCCAGGTGGTGACCTGTCCTTTGTATGTTAACCCCCTCCAGTACTGTAGGTATGTGTGTAGTTAGTATTCCGTACATCCTGTACTTGTGTAATATAAGCTGTGGTGAAGTGGACTTTATAGGACATGTGGTGTGTGTGTATCCATTAACTGTAAACAGGTTAATTCAATAACATGGTGAACCCATTTTCTGTAAGAATCCATATAGAATTGATAGTACATTTACAATGTTTCTTCAGTGATGAGTTTGAAATAGTGGTCTGTCGGCTCATTGTCAAATACAATTGATTATCCTCGGACAAACTAAAAGTAGAAATGATCTCAAAACACACACAGTACAACTAATGATGACGTGTTCTGTGTGTACAGGTCAACCTTCATAGTACGCACTTTTATAGGGTTAACATATTAACGGAGATGTACTGTACCTCCCAAATTGAATCACATCGGTACTGCATGTACTCTCAATCACACAGTGTACATATCTGTACATTTCTCGTGACAATCTCTGCAGTATTGTATATGGTGACCTGAAACATTTGTCTGGTGAGCTGCAATTTTGTGGTCACCTTCTTCCCACTCTTGACATGTGTATTAAGTTACAACACTCAGTCCCTGAGACATGCTCTCTGGTATTATAGTTATATGACTCATGTCCTCTGTGTGTTATCACAATCACATGCATATAACATTCAGCATCATTGGATTTATACACGACTATGAGAATGTAGATGTACACCCATCCAGGGTTGCCTATGGTGTGTCCATACAGGTCAAATGAACATGTAAGTTTGTGCTCATACATGGTCTGATTGGAATCCTTTGTAATGTGTGGAGTTGCTAATGATGTTGTTTGTTTATCTGGTCATGTTGTGAGGAGAAGCCATCCAAAGTAGCATCTTGGAGGTTTCTGTACTCTTCAAGTACTGTATACTGTTGTATAATGTAGTATGTATTCAAGTATTTCTATGATACAGTACGTGTATACATAATAGATTCTCGACTATGAAGATTTTGTTACATAATTGCACATAAGTTTCAATATTACATACCTTTGTGTGAATTTCAGTTTGTTTTCAAAGCACATGCTGAGCAAGACACTGACTGTACATTAAGAAAGGTTTTTTTCTGAGAGACGTGCCAAGAATGACCCTATAAGTGTACATACTTATATATACTGTCTATGTATCATCAGTGTCATTGATGTGTGTCTTGTGTGTGATGGTATGTTCATGTGTGTGTGTGTGTGTATCATCATCCCAGTTAAGTATAATATGTAGGTCTGAGTGACCTTGTGTTTACAGTTAGAATCTTGTCTCAAGAACAAATCGAATTATTCAATCACACAATAATATTATTAAGTAAGAGCTGGTATGGGTGTGTACATAATATGGAGATATTCAACAAGGTGGTGAATAGTGATCAAACTACACAATCCTATGATGATTTGTAACTGAGTTGAGATAATTGTGGTTTGCTGTGACCAGAATGTGTGTGAGAAGATACTATCCATGCTAATTCCATAATGTGGTAGTTTATGACTTTTACGTGTCACATGACCCAAATCTCAGCCAAATCCGCAAAAATGTCTTCATTGGTGTTCACCTCTTGGTCTTCACACCATCGCAGTTCAATGTGGTCATCACTGGATGGTACTGTCTTGTGGAACCATCCAAATCTTTGACAACAACGATCTTCTGGTCTAGTACAACCCTTCCCGTCCCAGAGAGGATCCTCCCAAGCTACTCGTTGAGCACCTGACACAAACCCAGTCTCACAATAGTAGTCATCACCAACAAAGCTAGGTGGAGGGTGAGATACAATACCATGAGATGTTGCACATGGCCACTTATCATGATACCCTTCTTCGTAATAAGCTGCATAGGTCCACACATGTCTCCTAGGAGACCCCTGGGTTATTGAGATGCCGTCCACATAAGTATCATCAATAGTCTTTGATACATCTCCATCAAATGCATTAGGACTGTAGAACTGGTATCCCTGGACTATCCCACAAATATCAGTGTAGTTCTGATCCACTGTGAAGTTAACAGATGAACAGCCTCTGTCTACAGTCCCCCCACAACCCTGTTTGTTACTGTTGGGTATACTCACCTTACGCAGACCAGAAGGACAGCTATTGTGCCGTGTTGGGTTGATGTACGCAACAAGCCTCCATGGACCTATAATGTTACACTTATTGTCTGACACTCCTGTTAATTTTTCAACTATCTCCAATCGTTCTCTTAGCTCTTTTATTGTCTTTAGAGTATCAGAATAGTTCATCAAGTTGATGACTTGAGTAGTGACTGTAGTTGTAACTCTGTTGAATTCTTCTTTAGTCAAGTCAGTATCTCCCGGATGACCACGAGGCCCGGGTGGTCCTTGTAATCCTACTACTCCTGGGGGACCTGGTGGACCATCTGGTCCAGGATATCCTCGAATCCCTGGTGGACCTGGCGAACCTGCTCGTCCAACAGGACCTGGTGGTCCATCTAACCCGATAGTTCCTCTTCGTCCTTTGTTCCCTTTGTTCCCAGTTCTTCCGATCTCTCCTTTGTCTCCCTTCTCCCCAGTGGGACCTTGTGGTCCAGGAACCCCAAGGACATCAACATTGAGCTGCAGCGATCCAGTGGGATTGTCTATACACTGTCTAGATCTGTTCTCTTGAGCGTAAGAGATAGGAAGGAGTACCAGTTGAAGGAGTAGGAAGACTGTGATCAAGATTGATCCCATGGTCCTCACTAGTTCACTCACTCTCTCTCGCCAACTATATCCTGGAGTCAACTGTGTGTCTGTCTTATATAGTCCTGTAGTGTGGACATATTAGTATACAGTAACCCAGGTGGTGACCTGTCCTTTGTATGTTAACCCCCTCCAGTACTGTAGGTGTTTATCTGGTCATGTTGTGAGGAGAAGCCATCCAAAGTAGCATCTTGGAGGTTTCTGTACTCGACAAGTACTGTAAACCGTTCTATAATGTAATATGTAGTATGTATTCAAGTATTTCTATAATACAGTATGTGTATACATAATATATTCTCGACTATGAAGATTTTGTTACATAATTGCACGAGTTTCAATATTACATACCTTTGTGTGAATTTCAGTTTGTTTCCAAAGCATATGCTGAGCAAGACACTGACTATACATTAAGAAAGTTTTGTTTCTGAGAGACGTGCCAAGAATGACCCTATAAGTGTACATACTTACATATACTGTCTCATCAGTGTCATTGATGTGTGTCTTGTGTGTGGTGGTATGTTCATATGTACATGTGTGTGTGTGTATCGTCATTCCAGTTAAGTATAACATGTAGGTCTGAGTGACCTCGTGTTTACAGTTAGAATCTTAAGTTGTATCAAGAACAAATCAAATTATTCAATCGCACAATAATATTATGTGTGTGTGTGTGTGTGTGTGTGTGTGTGTGTGTGTGTGTGTGTGTGTGTGTGTGTGTGTGTGAGATCTTGTATCAAGAACAATTCGAATTATTCAATCACACAATAATATTATTGAGCAAGAGCTGGTAAGGGTGTGTACATAATATGAAGATATCCAACAAGGTGGTGAATAGTGATCAAATTACACAATCCTATGATGATTTGTAACTGAGTTGAGATAATTGTGATTTGCTTCTTGTGCATGACCAGAAAATGTGTGAGAAGCCAATATCAATGCTAATTCACTGATGGTGTGTATGACATTAAATTTAGTGTCACATGACCCAAATCTCAGCTATATCCACAAAAATGTCTTCATTGCTCAGGTCTTGATCTACACACCAACGTAGTTCAATGTGGTCATCACTGGATGGTACTGTCTTATGGAACCATCCAAATCTTTGACAACAACGATCTTCTGGTCTAGTACAACCCTTCCCATCCCAGAGAGGGTCCTCCCAAAGTATTCTATTCATCTGAGATGTGCTTGATCCAGTCTCACAATAGTAGTCATCACCAACAAAGCTAGGTGGAGGACGCTTCACTTTACCATTGGATGCTGCGCATGGACACCTATCACTATATCCTTCATGATTATAAGCTGTATAGGTCCACACGTGTCTCCTCGGAGACCCCTGGGTTATTGAGATCCCGTCAACATAAGTGTCATCAATAGTCTTTGATACATCTCCTCTAAATGCATTTGGACTATGAAACTGGTATCCCTGCACTATTCCACAAATGTCAGTGTAGTTCTGATCCACTGTGAAGATAACAGACGAACAGCCTCTGTCTACAGTCCCCCCACAAGCCTGTTTGTTAGTGTTGGATATGTTCACCTTCCGCAGACCAGAAGGACAGCTATTGTTCAGTGTTGGGTTGATGTACACAACACGCCTCCATGGACCTGTAGTGTTGCATGTGGAGTTTGGTGTGTTCACTTGGTTTGTCATGTTCTTGTCCTCTGACATTCTTTCCACTGCAGTTAATCGTATCTTCACATCTTGTAGAGTTTCTTTTAGCTCTTTTATTGTCTTTAGAGTATCGGAATAGTTCATCAAGTTAATGACTTGAGTAGTGACTGTAGTTGTAACTCTGTTGAATTCTTCTTTAGTCAAGTCAGTATCTCCCGGATGACCATGAGGCCCGGGTGGTCCTTGTAATCCTGCTACTCCTGGGGGACCTGGGGGACCATCTTGTCCAGGATGTCCCTGTCTCCCTATTGGCCCTGGTAAACCTGCTCGTCCAACAGGACCTGGTGGTCCATTAAACCCGATAGTTCCTCTCTGTCCTTTGTCCCCTTTGTTCCCAGTGATTCCAATCTCCCCTTTGTCTCCCTTCTCCCCAGTGGGACCTTGTGGTCCAGGAACTCCAACAACATCGAGCTGCAGGGATCCAGTGGGATTGTCTATACACTGTCTAGATCTGTTCTCTTGAGCGTAAGAGATAGGAAGGAGTACCAGTTGAAGGAGTAGGAAGACTGTGATCAAGATTGATCCCATGGTCCTCACTAGTTCACTCACTCTCTCTTTAACTATATCCTGGAGTCAACTGTGTGTCTGTCTTATATAGTCCTGTAGTGTGGACACATTAGTATACAGTATTCCAGGTAGTGACCCCCTCCAGTACTGTAGGTATGTGTGTAGTTAGTATTCTGTACATTCTGTACTTGTGTAATATAAGCTGTGGTAAAGTTTACGTGTGATGCATGTCTTTTGAAACTGTCAAACTGTAGTATAAACAGGTTAATTCAATACCAAGATAATCCAATTTTCTCTGATAAACAATTCTTAATTTCATTATTCTCAGGATTCTTCCAGTGGATGTTCAAGAGTTGGGTCATACCTTGTTGGAATGCATGACATTCAACTATACCAGTTCGTTAGGGAAGGTCATCCACTCAAGCTGTAAACAGTTTAAATGTAACAGCAGGGATCAATGTACATTGTCATTTTGTGTGATAACATTCTAGCTATATATTAAGTGAAGTCTTGCTGATGTGTCAGCTTGGTCATCCAGGTAGATCTGTCTCAACACATGTACTCACCATAGCTAATGATAAAATTGTGTTCACATGCAATTCATGTAGTATCTGTTCATGATTATACATAATATGGTGTTTGTTCATAACTATTGACCTAATCTCCATATCCTTGTAGTTCATTTATGGCCACTTTTCTCCATCACCCCCTCAATTACAATCCTAATTATCTGATCATGTTACGTTGTAACGAATTATTGTCTTCCTTCATCACCAGGTGTCAATTTAGAAGTAAGTTAATATGTAGTCTTCTCTCTGAGCCGTACTATTCAAATCGGTGGGAATGGTACACATCATACCTGACAACCATCCCACGAATGTTAACTCTGTATACTATGGTGAACTAGGTGGTGGTCCTGCAGCCTTTGATGTTTGCACCACAGCACACACACTCATCATTGTATCCTGTGTACACGACTACACGAGTGTAGCTGCCCATCCATCCAGTGTTGTCTATGTGTCGTGAGTCCATACAGGTTTAATCTCATCATAGTTGTGCTTCTGATGTGATAATGCCTGGATATGTGGGCGTTGGAATCCTTTATAATACATAAACTTGCTAATATCATTATGCTGTGTGTTTATCTCAGTGTGTTGTGAAGCCATCCATAGTATAGTATCTAGTGGTCTTTTGAATACCATACAAGTATGATGGTTGTTATAATAATATTATAGTATATACAGACAACTGTACAGTATTAGGCCTGTACATACTCACTGTAGTGTGGTGTGTGTGTGTGTGTGTGTGTGTGTGTGTGTGTGTGTGTGTGTGTGTGTGTGTGTGTGTGTGTGTGTGTGTGTGTGTGTGTGTGTGTGTGTGTGTGTGTGTGTGTGTGTGCACATGCATATGTGAATGTGTGTGTGTGTGCACACATATATAAGTACACACACACACACACACACACACACACACACACACACACACACACACACACACACACACACACACACACACACACACACCTCCACATACTCCGGATCCCTTAACAGATGCGCTATGGCTATACCTCTCTCCAGTGGTAACACATAACATGTTGGATAGAACCACTATGAAGAATTACAGCCTCTCACAGCTACTATTTCATCTTTATAATAATAATTATATTAAATATTATCCCCTGAAATATTTTTTCAATGCAATCCAAGATGACATATGCATTGTATATTATCACTTTATGTAATAAATATCTTATAAATTATGTATAAACACAATGATATGAATAAGGGATTATAATTAATAATATTATAATATATTGATTTTTCATATACCTACGTACCTGTATATATGCATACGGTCATTCAGTCAACTGTATATGATACACACTTCAGTATGTACGTATAATTATTATTTTCTTTCAAATTTCCAATATGTATGTCTATTGATTATGTCAAATGCCAACAATGAGATAGAATAGTGATAATATCATACCATCATAATTATCGATAATGTGAAGAGTTACACCGAAATTAATGATATGTCACTTCAGAAGATAAGGAGGTTGCTGACCATCTTGCTACAGATGAATCCAATGTCACTGCAAATGGCGACGTCTAAAGGGAGAGAGTTGATATCACCAAGAACCCTCTGCAGTGGAGTCCGAGGAAGGCACCTACAGCAACAACAACACAGTCATACAGCATACCACTCCATATGTACACACGGCATATACCTACACTGTATGTACATACATACACATTATGTATGTGTGACATACTGTATGTGCGGAAATTTTCACGGTACTAAACTTTCGCGGTTGCACAACTTTGAGGATTTTCGCGGATTTTATTTTCGTGGTTGTGGGCCGAATCAATTTATTATTCTTCAGTTTAAAATGTTCGAGTTAGAGAGCTTAATCCGTGGTTTCATGTTTAATATGTATCGTGGACGCCTCGCGAAGGAGAGGTACTTCATTGCACTCAGAAATCACTAATAGAGAAGATCCCTATGTTGTAGCTGTCGACATCTTATCGAAATTCAGGATGAACAAAATACTTCAATCTTTGGTCAATACTTTATTTAAACTAACACAAAACCTATTGTCCTTTGCTCTGTTGTAGTTGTGTTTTGCAACGCACACTGTACATGGAAAATAGACGGCCATTTTATTATGCTACGTATTCGCGAGTACCATAATAATTTGCGGATTAAATTTTCACAGATGACTAGGCATTCCATGAAAACCGCGAAAGTTTAGTACCATGAAAATTTCCACGCATACAGTATATAAGCACATACACACGTATACAGTACTACACACATAATACAAACACACATGAACATACACACACAGGTGCAAACACACACACACACACACACACACACACACACACACACACACACACACACACACAGGTGCAAACACACACACACACACTGTACGTATAATATATCCATAGCTATCATGTGTACCTTGAAAACACTGTCAACACTTTGGAGGTTGGACACCAGTGTACAATGCAGTTGGGCAGTCTGTGAGTGTTTGTGTTACCACGGCAACTGGGCAAGTTCAAAACATGTGACCTGAAATATGACAGCATCTTCACCTAACGATGTATGTAAACAAACCACAAAGTGAACAATAACAACATAGTTGTAAATATACAATAAACAAAGTTTGCATCAGTGGCTTCCCCAGCTGGAATACTCGTACAACTCACACTGTACCACAAAGTGAACAATAACAACATAGTTGTAAATATACAATAAACAAAGTTTGCATCAGTGGCTTCCCCAGCTGGAATACTCATACAACTCACACTGTACGTACCTGGATCACACTGTGAGTGGACAAGAGGCCGAGGAACCGTCTGTCTGGAGGGATTGTGCAGATGAGATCTCCTGAGAAGAAACAATGAAGATAGGATCAGGTTGAAGCACTGTACATGGAATATAACAAAATGGGCACATTCGGTAGGTTTTACATATTATGTCTATGTGAATCTGTACGAAGAAGACTGTTAAAACTGTGTTTCTAAATGCTCCTAAAAATTTAAAGGTTACTGAAACAAAAGATTAGCCTGAACACAATCAGAAATTGCTAATGTGCTATAACTAACATGTATACAGGCTACACACACACAAGAACACACACACAGTACACACACACACACACACACACACACACACACATACACACACACACACACACACACACACACACACACACACACACACACACACACACACACACACACACACACACACACACACACACACACACACACACACACACACACACACACACACACACACACACACACACACACACACACACACACACACACACACACACACACACACACACACACACACACACACACACACACACACACACACACACACACACACACACACACACACACACACACACACACACACACACACACACACACACACACACACACACACACACACACACACACACACACACACACACACACACACACACACACACACACACACACACACACACACACACACACACACACACACACACACACACACACACACACACACACACACACACACACACACACACACACACACACACACCTTTCCAGTCTTCCAGGTTCACACAATCACTGCCTGACCCACTCCCATCCAGTACCAGATCACACACCACTGCACACCTGACGTTACTCCCCTCCATCCACTGCAGGACCACAGACACCTCCTCATCAGCACTCAATGTACCAGTGGAACTGACACACAAGTGAGCCCATTTCTTCACAACCTCCTCCACAGGGTGGTGTGAACTAATAAGATGTTGTTTTCTCATACCCAGTACACTACAGTCTTGTACAGTGCTGGTGTCACGACCTCGTACAGTGCTGCTATCACGACTTTGTACAGTGCTAGTGTCACGACCTTGTACAGTGCTGCTATCACGACTTTGTACAGTGCTGCTATCACGACTTTGTACAGTGCTAGTGTCACGACCTTGTACAGTGCTGCTATCACGACTTTGTACAGTGCTGCTATCACGACTTTGTACAGTGCTGGTGTCACGACTTTGTACAGTGCTGGTGTCACGACCTTGTACAGTGCTGGTGTTACGACGTTGTACAGTGCTGGTGTCCCGATCTCGTACAGTGCTGGTGTCACGACTTTGTACGGTGCTGGTAATACGACCTTGTACACCGCTGACATCATAACCTTGTATACCAATGAGATCACGGTCTAGCTGGGCAAGATAGAGATGGGACTGTCCAGAGATGACACTAGGCGAGTGCGGTACAAGCATAAGAGAAGGGTTTTTCCCACACCTACATGAATAGCAGCAATATGATATAATACATATAGAAGCCATAGGGCTATACAAAGGCATACATTATGGCTTCTGTTTGATATCTGTGTTCAAGGGTGGACAGCCTCAAAGATATGATTTCAAGATCACATACCACCAGTATACACAACAATATCCACACTCCCACACACCACAACCACAAAACTAGCACCATTGGTATGGTGAGGTGTACCTGACAACAAAACCATTACACATCGGAAGCCATACTTTGAACATTATGTAACACATATCTGTTACTAATAATAGAACTGATTACACGTACATGCACGTACACATGCACAAATGCATAAAGACATACACACACGCACACACAGACACACACACACACACACACACACACACACACACACACACACACACACACACACACACACCTCAACCACAAAACTAGCACCATTGGTATGGTGAGGTGTACCTAACAACAAACCATTACTCATCGGAAGCCATACTTTGAGCATTATGTAATACATATTTGTTACTAATAATAGAACTGATCACACGTACATGCACGTACACACATGCACAAATGCATAAACACATACACACACGCACACACAGACACACACACACACGCACACTCACACATGTACACACACACACACACACACACACACACGCACACTCACACACACACACACACACACACATACACACACACACACACACACACACACACACATTCACAACTCACCATGCTGCTGATAGTGTGGTGCCAACAGTGGTTGTGAGTTCATCGCTGACACTGTGTCCCCAGGCATTCACTGCAAAACATGTACGTACACACAAAGATAATTGTACCACACTCCCTTTCACAACAAGTAAACACACAGCACACTATCACAACAAGTACACACACGTCACACCATCACAGCAAGTACAGACCACACGGCACACCATCACAGCAAGTACACACATAGCACACCCCCCACAACCACAATGCTAAGTTCACTGTTATGGTGAGGTGTAACTAAGAACAACACTATTAGTCAATGTAAGCCATACTTTCAGCGTTATGCAATACATACGTATCTGTTATAAATGCACACGCACAAGTACACACACACATACATGCACACGCGCACACACAAGTATGGACACCAGATACACCACCAAATACGTATGTAGATATCTACCATATAAATATCACGTATTGATACCGTATAACTACAATAACAAACACCTGGATATACGGAGGTTTGAAGGTGAATGACGTCATGATAATATTGTGGGATCTTAAGTCCAGGGTGAGTACAAATCCATATGTATAAGGAAGCGGGAATTATTTTATAAATTTTCACAGACGTGTACCATACACTTTGTCAGCTGCAGGGGCACTCTATACAGCTCGTCAGACAAAGGTCGGGGAGATTTCTGGACTACGTTTTCCAGGAATTGTCTGGAGGGGGACTAGCGATGGGATTACCGGATCCGAGTGACCCACAAAACCTACAAAATTCTGGGAAATGTCTGGAGGGGGACTAGCAATGGAATTACCGGATCCGAGTGACCCATAAAACCTACAAAATTCTGGGAAATGTCTGGAGGGGGACTAGAGATGGAATTACCAGATCTGAGTGACCCATAAAACCTACAAAATTCTGGGAAATGTCTGGTGGGGGACTAGCGATGGAAGTACCAGATCCGAGTGACCCATAAAACCTACAAAATCCTCACAATTAAAAAGGATATCAGATCACAGAAAGGCAAGGGAACCAGACAGAAATTCCCAATCACACAGATTTCACTGGCGGGATCATTTCTGTCTTTGTCGAAGGCACAAACTCAACAAAGAGCAATAGATACTCATATGCAATCTGGTGCCAGTTGGGAATGACATCCATTGTGGTAGACACTGGACTTGGCAGTCAAACGTTTGGTTGTCTATCTGACAATACCGTAATTTAAATCCAATGATATTCAAACATATGTATGTATATGGTACAGTGGGTTTGTACAATAAAAATAGTACAGTACATACTGTAGTACATATACATGTACATACGTACCTATGTACAGTACATACGTATGTATATACAGGATGAACATACGTATGTGCACACATGCAAGCAGTCATGTACATGCACTGAACATGCAAACATACACAAAACATACGTATTTATACGGAATGCACAAACATACACAAAACATACCAACATACACATAGATTCAAGTGCATCATTTAATACATACTTTACATATGTACATTCTGTACACTTTCAGAAAACAAATGTGTGTTCATTCGTAAGTACATACTTGCAGGTGTCTTGTTCAGCTGCTTGAGCAGAGTTATAGCTTTCTTCAACTGTTCTTTCCTCAAGGCAAGCTTCCTTGACTGGTTTTCAAGAATCAGCTGTTGCCTAGCAACCAATGACTGCATTGCATTCACAGAATCCTTAAAACCTACATTACATGGTGAACAATACAAGGATAAGCAAGTATACAGAATTTATACATGTATCTACGTATTTGTACCTTTATGTACTATTTTCTCTTGAGTTTCACATATAGAATGTCTCTTCTGTATACAAACAGTGGGTATGGTTTCAATTTAAATAAAAGTACACGTCAGACAAATTTCTCTCACCTTGCTCACCAAGTCATCAACCAAGAACTCTGTCTCTTCTCCATGGCCACATCGAACAACAAGAACACAATAACGGCCATTTTTCTGATAATCTCCAAACATCATCAAGTGCACATCGGACCATTCTCTTGTTAACTGGAAAAGAGTTCATACATACACAGTACATACAATATACACAGTACACACAATACACACAATACACACAGCATACACAATATATACAGTACATACAGTACACACAATATACACAGCATAGTACACACAGTACACACAGCACACACAGTACATACAGTACACACAAGTACACACAGTACATACAGTACACACAGTACATACAATACACAGTACATACAGTACATACAGTACACACAGTACACACAGTACACACAGTGCATTCAGTATACACAGTACATACAGTACACAAAATACATACAGTATATACAGTACATACAGTACATACAGTACACACAGTACACACAGTGCATTCAGTATACACAATACATACAGTACACAAAATACATACAGTATATACAGTACACACAGTACATACAGTACACACAGTACACGCAGTGTATTCAGTATACACAGTACATACAGTACACAAAATACATACAGTATATACAGTACACACAGTACATACAGTACACACAGTACACACAGTACACACAGTACACACAGTACATACAGTACACACAAGTACACACAGTACACACAGGTGTACAGCTAGCTAACTGTTAGCTTGTTGTCTTTGGAGATGGTGTAGACTAGTCCACGCCTTGATTCAGTAATGACACCAACAACACAGAAACCAGACACCTACGAATGTATACAGCAGTACATA
>OZ026557.1:917500-922500 GCA_964020155.1 Chondrilla cf. caribensis | reverse complement strand
ACTGTATGTAATATGTGGTCTTACACATGCATATTCTTGCTTCACAACATGTATACTGTTGCCTCTCTTTAGCTAAGTGTGAAGCAGCAGGATCGATGTGATATTGTCTAACTTTATCCTTATCACTCTATCCTACCATAGCACATAATACAGACAGCTGCAGGATATATGGTGAATAGTGAAGCTCCATCAGTGGCAACTGAGATTCCTCACATACCGATCATTGTTGTCATTGCATCATCTTTACATGGAGGTCAGTGAAGGGTGCATGACAGCATACATAATATGACATTGTATGCATGCAAATTTTATAATGCTCGTATACACAGAAACCACATATATACACATGCACATACATGGCTTTTGTGTACATCATTATCATGTTCATCACGTACACATATTATGTACGTACATGCACACTGAACTACATTTATGAGGGTTTGTCAGGGTTTTGCCTTAATATAATTACCAACAATGAATTCAAAAGGGCCATAATTGTGCTGGTGCATGTGACACTGTATGCCATTGGTTATGCATGACAGAGACTTCAAATCTTCATTCACCCTATGTTCATACTGCATGTGATTATAATAATCAATAATATATTATAATTATGTACATATTTCTTAATGATTAATGGATATATATATACGGTTATATTATTATAAATTAAACAGTTATACATGTTTGACTGCGAGGCCTTTCATCAATGGAAGGAATGAAATGTGGACTTGCCTGACATGCATACAGAAATTAACTATGTGCATCCATGTGACAGTCATCTTGTCTGGTTTACGTTACAACTGTGATGGTATATATGTGTGTGGAAATGGGCAATATAAGGAATTATGTGGAGGTTGTTGGTTTGCATGTGAATTTTTGAATATACGCTGACTACACCTACTGTGCCATTCATGTACACATGAAAGATAAAATATTGGATGAATAACTAGGAGTCAGAGTATGGATGTTCCACCATCTTTCTGTACATTAACATGATCTGAAAAGGTCACATAAGGTCTGTAATATCCGGGGGAGGGGGTCTGAGTGGCTGCATTTGGGGAAAAAATGGCAAAGAAGCTATAACAGCACACATGCAATCTTTGGAAGGTCCACCATCCATTTGTTAATCAAACAGTTTGTGCACTATAAGAATGTGTGGTGTTGCATGACCTCAACATACACAATTATTAGACACAACCTGTGATCATGACCAAGTTCCCAGGGGTGATCCCAGAGGATAAGGTCAATGGCATACGTCAGGTATCAGAGTCCCTTCATGCAGAGGTCTGCAATGACTCATGTCAAAAGGTCCATGAAGCTATATATAATATTACATTGGAGGTCATTTCTATGCAATGATGTCATGATACCTATAGTAAGACCTTGCAGTGGCACATACACCATACTGCTAACTTTAATACTTACTAAATTGGGTTCATGGATGGGTATATCATTATATTGTAATGCTGTATATGGTCATGCTAAAAGATATTCCAAAATACAGATCGGATGTGGACAGGATGTTAAGGGAATGTTAATTACGTTATTATCTCAAGTTTACACAGCTCTGTTTACTTAAGTGATCTTGACTTCCTGCTGTGGTTTTAACAGGGCTGCTCCTCCTCAAACATGTGATATTGATCACATGGTCTTGTGGAGAGCTCCCAAAATAGAAATTATCTTTCACAGTCATTACCTGTCATATGTATTTAGTGATGTAACCATAGATTCCAAAGGAATATTCCAGTTTGAGGTACTTGACTTTGATGACATTCAACAACACTTCGCCTTTTGAGCTATTACAAAGTACATATCATGATATAATGTAGCATAGGTGATGATATTAACTTGAAATAACACATTATACAGCAGTTTCTGCATTGATTTTAGTACTCTTACTGTGTTAGCTAAAATTAAACAGTGAGATATACAATAGTAGCAATTATAATGTAGTATAGTGAATACTCATTAATCTGTTGCTATTCGTTTTCATAGAATATGGTGGATTAACGAGTTTGGTGGATTAACTGGATGTCATTGGTACTTGTACATTATATTGGTACTGAGAAATTATGGCGAATTAAAAGGTTTGACGTATAAAGCGGTGGCGAATTAACGAGAATTCACTGTATGTAGTTACTACGTATGTTACACTGCAGCCGTGCCTACACCATTAGATAGACATGTTCTCAGGCATACGTGGAAGACTATAGAATATCCTCTCTTGGCAAGATGGGACATGAATCGTACAGACGGCTACATGCACATGTGCATGTATGTAGTATGCATGCATGTGATTATAATTATTATACAGTCATGCAATCATAAATTACAATTGACATTGACAATTGACAATTACAACACTTTCCACTTGTAAAAAAATCATGTAAGTTAAAGTGCTACCATTCCAACATTCCTACTCCTCCAACATTCCAGAACATTCCTACTTGATTCTGAACATTCTACACCACACCTCTCTGCTCTAGAACATTCTACTAGTAGTAAGTACACATTTATTTCACATTTAAGACATCCGACGTCACTCCTAAAGACACACATTCAATCTTCTAACTGCTAGCCTTCAAAGATGTGGTGACCACCAACTATTCAATGACATACAGTTATAGACGGTGCAACTTGTACATCCAGCAGTAGGCAGTACTGTACAGTGAGTCAGCATCCTGGAAATGGCAAGAAAGAAATTGCTTGCACATTCATTTGGCTTCCCACATATACTGACCACAACAATGTCAAAGGTGACTATGACGCTGTTGTAATGACATACATGTATAAATAGTTGTAATAACAATCATAGCCTGTGAGTCATAGTTGTAACTATACATAGCACTCAAAGGAATGTCCCTCTAAAGAACAGTGGGTATATAACCAGGCTCATGATGCAGTCACACACAAAGTTCAAGCAAAAGTGGAATCGAGATATCTTGTACAATGTTTACAGTTAGTAGCAGTAGGAGTTTTGTTCTTGTTCAGTGTATACTGATTATTGGTCATCTCAATGCTGCCTCAATTCCAACAACTAATCCAGTAACAGAGGAAACAACTCCAGATCCACCGAAGCAACTACCATGGAAGCAGGCACTGACAATGGCCATTGAGAACCTCACCAGGTTGCTCGGGAAGATAGATCTACAAGTAAAGGGTGAGTCTATCAAAACATCACCACATACAGCACATACACAAAGTGTACACTTGACACTTCAAGAAACGACACTGTCTGGCATCACACTGCTTGAATACATGGAGATAGTTTTATCCCTATCTTAGGCTTATACTAGACACTGGACTATAATGTTCACATACATACTGCAAAGTGATTAGCTAGTCTCGAAATCAGCTTTTTAGAGGATCCTATGTATTTTCATTTCGACGTATGTTAGGCTCGATATTATATACACATATAATATGCATTCCTATACGTGTAACCGCAACAGTGAATTTATATTATACATGTATTTTATATTACGCAAACGATGGCCGATTTCATAATGCCAAAATGTAAATGTACTGAATATCATCTCCTCCCCTCCCTTGCAGTTCCTTCGCCATCCGCTTCCGTCCTGTCCTACTACAAGGACTGCAATGATGCTTACAGCAATGGACACAGGAAGTCTGCCATCTACCTGATCAAACCTGATCAACAACCACCATTTCAAGTTTACTGCAGCATGGACAGACTCGGGGACAAGGGATGGACAGTGATCCAAAGAAGAAACGGAAAGAAAAACTTTGATTTACCTTGGAAGAACTACACAGAGGGATTTGGTGACCTTGAAGGTGATTTCTGGCTAGGGTTGGAGAAGATCTACCGCTTGACATCCAGTGCTAAAGAAACACAACTGAAGATTGTCATGACCAACTTTGAAGGTAAGGAGGCACATGCTACATACAGCCACTTTGCCCTGGGACCACTTGCTACTCAATACAAGCTCATCGTTAGCGGCTACAACGGTACAGCCGGTGACGGACTCAGTGTAGATGTCGGAGGAGCACCATTCAGCACCAGTGATCATGATAACGACGACTCCACAAGATTGAATATAAACTGTGCAGCCCAGCTGAAGGGAGGATGGTGGTACAGGGGAAACCAGTGTGGTACATCAAACCTGAACGGAGAGTACTTAGCTGGCAGTCACTCTAAATCCGATAGGGAAGGAGTTTACTGGCACTTCTTTGGAGGAGCCAAATACTCTCTAAAGACCAGTGAGATGAAGATAATGGGGAAATATTAAGAGCTATACAATAATAGTTCTTAATATGGCTTGAATCAAATGGAAGATTGATCAAATCAAGAATTTCAAAAGAGTCATTAAAAGAACAATTTCATCAGTAGTATCTAAACTTTCACATTCATTCATTTAGTCAACTTCTGGAAAACTTTCTTATACATTTATATACATTTATTCATAACTTTTAGTTATAGATTCATATCCTCTCTTATAATCACTTTGAAATAATATATATTACTGAACAGTTTAGCGATGTTAATTGATTGTGACCTTTCGTTAGTGGGGTAAAAAGTTGCAGCCCACGCATCTAATTGGTCTGAAGTGTGGCAATGAAAATTTTATGTCCGGTTTTGGGCCGATATCCGAAATTTCCATCACGAATATCGAAGGCATCGACCATGATGATATCAATCGAATCCTACGGCCCAAAGCGGGCATGCACTGAGTGTGAGACGATGGTAAGTTTCCAACACAAATCACTCACATTTTCCGTCACATCGGTGTAAAGTTCATTTTTGTCTGCTTCCCTGATGTCAAGGTAAAGTTTGAAGATGCCCTTCAACTGTTTGGGGCAATAAATGAGTCTATGTGCAATTTTCACGAATGGTTTTTCCCAACTCTTTCGAAAGAAGGGCGGGCCTTAAAAATACATCTTCGGGTGATGTGAAATGCCATCCATTGTGGGATCCATTTTGACGGTTGTGCCTAAATGCAGACCATCCATGCAGACGTGGACCTGTACTTAGCGAC
>OZ026557.1:895000-912500 GCA_964020155.1 Chondrilla cf. caribensis | reverse complement strand
TGGCCCAATTCATCCAACCCATATGTGGTTCTGTTACGTGGTTCACTGCAGTATAAAAGTAGCTGCCCAGTCACCACAGCCATCCAACTCAGCCTCAAAGGGAGAACGTATCAAGAATTTGATAACTTCACTATGAGTTCACTCAAGATCACTTCACTTCTGTTGATACTATCAGTGATAGTCACAACAGGACTGGGATGTGAGTTGATAATATATATGTATGTGTATGGAGTAGTATGTACATATAGCCATGATACCCATGAGATGCAACAGTGGCTATATAATATGAAAACTACACTTGCCGTACAATGAATGGGGACAATTCTGTGAGTACTCACACAGCCTCACCATGTGCATTACAGGAACTGGGGATTGGTGTACGTGAGCATGTTACATCCACAGCAATCTGTATTATAATAGTACTGTACTAGCTATGTTTCCATAAAGTATATCAGAATAATATTTATACAATGAGACTATCAGTGAATATGTATACTATATATTCTGTCCACACCACACACAGGTTCCCAGTGCTACAAGCACCTGCCAAGAAACTGTCAAGAGGTCCATGCCAGTGGGTGCACACAATCTGGTGTCTACACCATTGATCCCGGCTGTGGTAGACCATTCCAGGTTTACTGCAACATGGACGGTCAGTACATCGTCTTTCAGAGAAGAATGGATGGATCTGTCAACTTCTACAGAGACTGGAACGCCTACGTGGAGGGATTTGGAGATCTGGAAGGTGAACACTGGCTTGGATTGGACAAACTACACTGCCTCACCACTAGAACCGATTGTACGGAACTCTCCATCACAATGAAAGCTTTTGACGGAGCTAAAGCTACTGCCAATTACAAGTTCTTCTCTGTTGGCAACCCGAACACCAAGTACAGGCTGAATGTCGCTGGCTACACTGGGACTGCTGGTGATTCACTAATAGGGCACAACAATCTCACCTTTTCCACTCATGATCAGGACAATGATACTTGGAACTCAAATTGTGCTAAAACCTTCAGCGGTGCGTGGTGGTACAGCAACTGCCATTCCTCTAACCTCAACGGGCTCTACCTCAGTGGAGGACATGCTTCGCATGCTAATGGAGTCAACTGGTATGCATTCAAGGGACACTACTATTCGCTCAAATTCACCGAAATGAAACTGAGGGCTGCTTAAGTGTGTGATCGGCTATGGACTGAAATTACCTACACTAAAATATAGGATGTAGTCTTGGGTAGTTATTCAGTAGTTACTGGGTAGGCCATTGTGCAAATTATGTTGATTTCAATAGTAACATGCATTTATTGAAATATATTTCACATATTTCAGTCCACTTTATACTGTAGTTATGCATGCAATTATGATAATCATGGTAATCAATTGTGAAGTTGATTATTGATTTTGATTCAGATATTTTTCGCAGTGTTCAACAGAAAACGCACCCCCCCACACATACACTAGGTATACACAGCCAATAACACATCCAAGAAGAAAAAGTTTATCAATTGGATACATGCATGAATCACATATATTATAAGGTTGTATATAGTATAGGTGGACATGTTTTTTATTAAATTAAAAGTTCATAACCACAAAGGTACTACTTAGTACACTGGTATCATGCATCATAACCATTGTAAATGATCATCTGTTAGTGATTGCATACATCTCATGCGACCTTTTAACATCATGTATATACTGCTACACTGTACAATGTGACGTGAAGACATCTTTATTATAATTACCGTATAGCCGGAAATATTGGGAAGGAATATATTTTGGCGAAGTGGCAATTTTCCAATCTATACTGCCAAAATACCATTAATTTTGCCAAATTATGGCTCAAAAATGCATAGCCTTATGACACAAGCCTTGTCTCATTCAAGCGTATTATATTTATAGGCTATGACTATTATTATAACCCACTGGAAAGCAACCACCAAAATAAAACCACCTGAGTTTAAATTAGCACCTTATTGCCAAATATGTTATTGCCAATATTTCCAGCTATATACGGTAGTTATACACTTCTTTGTCCTATCACGTAATATTATGTGGCATAATGATACAATTTAAATTTTAAAGTGAACATTATTATTAATTGTAGCATCAGTCACATGTGTACATGTATAAGTACGGGGTGATCATCACACTTCTTCGGTGTGATCCATGCATGAATTCAATGGTGTTGTGATATTGATTGAATCTCTGTAGCTATGCACCAAGAGTGCTATGTTCTGTGATCTTTCCTTCTCTTCCTCAGAGAGGTTCCTAGCACATGGGTCTGTCAGTAGTTGCTTCAAGGCTTCTAATGGTTTACATAACCTCAACCCCAGGCCACAGTGAGATCTGAAGGTGATTGTGGATAGAAGTGAACGGAGCTTGATGCCTAGACTAATCTATATACACATAATGAGGTTACACACACGTATGGGTTCTGTTACAATGTTCATTAATACACTCCTCCCCTCCAAATGCAATGCAGTCTTCATGCTTCAGACAAACTCAGTATGGTACTCTGCATGGTGGACATCCAACACAAGTTGATCTCTGGGTGTCTGTGGGGTGTCTTTACTGTCACTGGGTTAACCTCTGGCTCTCCGACTCCAAGTGGAGGTGGTGATAATGCAATATCTACTACACTTGTATGATCCTCCCTGCTCAACAGCAAGGGTAGTGTACACCTCCGACTTAATCCAAGTCTGTGTGTGTGTGTGTGTGTGTGTGTGTGTGTGTGTGTGTGTGTGTGTGTGTACATGTTATTTAATGGTTTACATAACCTCAACACAGCAGTGAGATCCAAAGGTGAGTGCGGATAGAAGTGAGTTTAATGCCTAGACTAATCCACACATAATAAGGTTACACACACACGTATGGGTTCTGTTACAATGTTCATTACACTCCTCCCTTCCAAATGCAATGTATTCTTTATGCTTCAGACATGCAAACGCAGTATAGTACTCTGGTGGACATCCAACACGAGTTGATCTTTGGGTTTCTGTGGGGTGACTTTACTGTCACTGGGTTAACCTCTGGCTCTCAGACTCCAAGTGGAGGTGGTGATAATGCAATATCTTCACTTGTATGATCCTCCCTGCTTGATGGTGAGGATAGTGTACACCTTTAACATAATCCAAATGGGGTCAAACCAGGTTTCCATTGCTCAGCTCAACCTTGAAGGATACTGGTCCTCGACATACTGTGATCTTGTCAGTTATCCGTTTAGGTCCCATCACATCTCACACACACACACACACACAAATATAGCATCACCCACATTGAAGTGGCACTCCTTGATGTGCTCATCGATCATTGTACTATTTAATTTCTGGTGGACTTGTGCAGTCCTGACTCTGTCCGAGAGATTAGGGTGCATTAGATCTAGACGTGTGATGAGTCCATAAAATAGACAAAAAGGTGAGAGTGGATGGAAGTGAAGGAAGGAACCTTTGTTGACACAGCTTAAAAGTGGTCCAATTCATCCAACCCATAGTGGTTTTGTTACTTGGTTCACTGCAGTATAAAAGTAGCTGCCCAGCCACCACAGCCATCCAACTCAGCCTCAAAGGGAGAACGTATCAAGAATTTGATAACTTCACTATGAGTTCACTCAAGATCACTTCACTTCTGTTGATATTATCAGTGATAGTCACAACAGGACTGGGATGTGAGTTGATATGTATGTATATTATATGTGTATGGAGTAGTATGTACATATAGCCATGATACCCATAAGATGTAACAGTGGCTATAATATGAAAACTACACTTGCCATACAATGAATGGGGACAATTCTGTAAGTACTCACACAGCCTCACCATGCACATTACAGGACCTGGGGAGTGGTGCACGTGAGCATGTTACATCCACAGCAATCTGTATTATAATAGTACTGTACTAGCTATGTTTCCATAAAGTATATCAGAATAATATTTATACAATGAGACTATCAGTGAATGTGTATACTATAATATCCTGTCCACACCACACACAGGTTCCCAATGCTACAAGCACCTGCCAAGAAACTGCCAAGAGGTCCATGCCAGTGGGTGCACACAATCTGGTGTCTACACCATTGATCCCGGCTGTGGTAGACCATTTCAGGTTTACTGCAACATGGACGGTCAGTACATCGTCTTCCAGAGAAGAATGGATGGATCTGTCAACTTCTACAGAGACTGGAACGCCTACGTGGAGGGATTTGGAGATCTGGAAGGTGAACACTGGCTTGGATTGGACAAACTACACTGCCTTACCACTAGAACCGCTGGTACGGAACTCTCCATCACATTGAAAGCTTTTGACGGAGCTAATGCTACTGCTAATTACGAGTTTTTCTCTGTCGGCAACCCAAGCACCAAGTACAGGCTGAATGTCGCTGGCTACACCGGGACCGCTGGTGATTCACTAACAGGACCGCGGCACAACAATCAGAATTTTACTACTTATGACCAGGACAATGACAGCTGGGGCAAAAATTGTGCAGTGGAACACAAAGGTGCGTGGTGGTACGGAGGGTGTCATACGTACCTCTAACCTGAATGGACTGTACAGCAGTGGAGTATATGCAACTAGTAGTGCATATGCCTACGGAGTTGTCTGGCAGCCATTCAAAGGATACTACCATTCACTCAAGTTTACTGAAATGAAATTGAGGGCTTCCTAAGTGTGTGTGATCATCTACTGGACATAGATACCTACAAATGAGTTCAATGTTAACAATCTTGTATTCAGTGATTCAGTTAAAATGCATTAATCTGTAGTAGTTATGTTCGTGTTAATATCCATTTTGTAGCACTTGCTATTATGTTCAATAGTGTCAGAAGCACATGAATTAAAGTGCTCTTTGTTGTTAAACAATTGATAATATTTAATTTGCTTATAACATTAATTAGTATTGGAAAGTGTATAATATATAATATTGAACTAATTTTAAGATTGAACAAAATTGCCAATGCACATACACACACACACATAACTGATAACTTCACTATGAGTTCACTCAAGATCACTTCACTTCTGTTGATACTATCAGTGATAGTCACAACAGGACTGGGATGTGAGTGGATCCGTGGAACATGTACATGACATAGCAATGATAGTCTACCCATAAGACGTAACCGTGGCTATAAGAAAACTTCACTTACCATACAATGAACTGTAACAATTCTGTGAGTACACACACAGCCTCACCATGCACATTACAGGAGCTGGGGAGTGGTGAGCATGTCACATCTACTGGAATTCTTATAATACTCTAGCCCAGCTATGTCTCACCTGCTGGGTGGGAATTTCATCAAGTATCCAAAATAATGTTAAACAGTACTTCATACTATCAGTGCACATCTACTACATCCTCTGTCCACACCGCACACAGGTTCCCAGTGCTACAAGCACCTGCCAAGAAACTGTCAAGAGGTCCATGCCAGTGGGTGCACACAATCTGGTGTCTACACCATTGATCCCGGCTGTGGTAGACCATTCCAGGTTTACTGCAACATGAACGGTCAGTACATCGTGTTCCAGAGAAGAATGGATGGATCTGTCAACTTCTACAGAGACTGGAATGCCTATGTGGAGGGATTCGGAGATCCGGAAGGTGAACACTGGCTTGGATTGGACAAGCTGCACTGCCTCACCACTAGAACCACTTGTACGGAACTCTCCATTATAATGAAAGCTTTTGACGGAGCTAGTGCTACTGCTAATTACAAGTTCTTCTCTGTTGGCAATCCAAACATGAACTACAGGTTGAATGTTGCTGGCTACAGCGGGACTGCTGGTGATGGGCTGGCACTACACAACAATTGCAGCTTTTCCACTATCGACCAAGACAATGACAGCTTGAGCCGCAATTGTGCATTAGAATCCAGCAGTGCATGGTGGTATGCTAGCTGCCATCACTCTAACCTGAACGGACTCTGCCTCAGTGGTGGACATCTTTCATATGCTATCGGAGTCAACTGGCAGCCATTCAAGGGATACCACCATTCACTCAAATTCACCGAAATGAAACTCAAGGCTACCTGAGAGTGTGGTTGACTAAGGACTGAAAATATCTGCATTCGAGTATAGTATATAGTCTTGGATACATAGTTATTAAGTAGTTACGGAAACTGCAGTTCTGTAGACCATTGTGCAAATTATGTGCACTTTCAATGGTAAACATCACGCATTAAAATGTCATATAATCAATATAATATTATTATTTCAGTCCACTTTATACTTTACTGTTCATAGTAGTCACCATAGCACGTAGATAACCTGTATCCAATGTATGATCTGCTTTCGGAACACATCTTTCACATTTATATTTTTCACATATTTCACATCTACCCCAATGATAGCAATTCTTAGAATTTCGGCACTTGATCGATGGTGAGGTCTAATAATACCTTTGCTTCCATTGTACATGTACTCGAGATCCTCAGTTTCAAATTAAGAAATTTGTCACTCTTTCAACTAGCAAAACCTTATATATTTCCTGTTGTCGCCATGCAAGTGGTGTGCCTTCAAGAAAGCCTTACCTGCAGCAGATGGCAAAAACCAAAAGGTTGCATGATTTCCACCACATCTGCCATACATTTTGTATAAACTCATTCACCTTTGACCCTGATGACCCCATCATTGAGGGCAGTGGGTGTAAATTTGCATAACGTCTATTATGATGCATATGGTAATTAATTGTGGAGTTGATTACTTGATTGAAATATGTCACATGGTCCCATTCAGACAATGTTACAATAACTTGTTTTCTTGCAAGATACAAATTAATTTGTCAACAAAATTAATTCTTTTATGTCCTTCAAAAGAATGAAGATGACAAGAAAGGGTGAAATTATGTGTAGTAATTATGAAATTAAATTGTTGAGTAGATAATAACCCTCAGGACAGAAGACACCCTCAACAGTCATTGTATTGACTAGGGGTGTTAGGTACTAGAGCCACTGTACATACAGTATACATAAAATAACATGTACTGTATATGTGTAATAGACACAGTGAATAGCGTGCAGCATAAAATAAAATGGCTAACAATATAAGAATTCAACTACACACAGGATAACCTGTCAGGTGTGGAAAATGTGTAAGTTATATTCATAGTTTATTGTATACTGCAGGTTTCACACCTGGACTAGGTAGCAGTTACACACCTATGCTGACACTAGACATCTAACTACAGTATGAGTAGATATTAACTATAAGAATTCCTTTCAAGTGTCTTTGATAGTAAAAAGAAGTCCAACAATCATGTGATTATCACACTCTACATGAGGTACACTAAATGGTCCATGAGTCCTGGCAACACATAGGGAGTGTCTGTGTGTACGTGTGTGTGTGTGTGTGTGTGTGTGTGTGTGTGTACGTGTGTGTGTGTGTGTGTGTGTGTGTGTGTGTGTGTGTGTGTGTGTGTGCGTGAGTGCGTACGTGCGTGCGTGCGTGCGTGCGTGCGTGCATGCGTGCGTGCGTGCGTGCGTGCGTGCGTGCGTGCGTGCGTGTGTGTGTGCATGTATTTGTATATGGATGTGGATATGTGTGATGGTGTTTGTGCCAAATTCTGAGTTGTCTGTAAGCTCTGATGAACGTTTGTGGATGTTAAGTTTATTATTATGATAACAAAGAGTGTATTAATTGAATAGCAAAACATCATTATTATGTTGCAATCATGTCATATCACATACGTAGAACTACATGACCTGAGAGTAAGACAATGTATGCATAGCATTTGATATGAGTTCTATTATAATATTCCACTGCAACGTTTAACTGTCAATGCAGTAGCCTACTAGTGACATTATCTTGTTTCTCCCTCAGATCCTCATTGCATATCAAGCTCAGCCAATAGCTCTGACCTTCATCTCAGTGAATTTCAGAGAGTAGTGAAATCCCTTCCAATGATACCAGTTCACACCGTCAGCAAAGGTAGAATGACTACCATGAAGATACTTCCCATTGAGGTTGGAATAGTGGCACGTTTTGTACCACCATGCTCCTTTGCATGTCTCTGCACAGTTACGACTATCTGGATCATTGTCTTGGTCATGTGTTGAGAAAGGGCTGTTGTTATGATATGTCATACTGTCACCGGCTGTTCCCGCATACCCACTAACTTCAAGTTTGTATTTGTTGTAAGCATCTCTCACTCGAAACGAGCTGTACTGGGCATATCTCTTGCCTCCAAGAAAGTCTGCCATATCGATACGAAGTTCAGATCTCGTTCTTCCTGCTGTGAGGAGATTCAGTTTATCCAAACCAAGCCAATGCTCTCCATTGAGACTACCAAACCCATTGGCATAGTAGTACCATTCTCTGTAAAAGTTCTCACTTCCATTTTGTCTCCTTTGAAAAACAGCCCATCCTCCTCCATTGGTGTCCATGTCACAATATACATCAAACGGAGCAAGGTGGTCTGGTTTGATGGTGTACACACCAGACTGTGTGGAACCTCTGTTGAGTGCATCTTGGCAGTCTCTAGGTAGTGTAGGGTTCGTAGGAGCTGCAAATCTCTTACACGACTCAGTGCACTTCTGAAGACAGGAACTCTCCATGTAGTACCCTTGAGCGAAATGGGTCAGTATTACACTGAATATGGCAGTCATATAGAGGGAAGTCGTTGCCATTTCTTATCTTTCCACTGGCTGACTCCACTGCTAAGTATCTGAACACAATATTCAACTTTCTCCACTACTTACTAATTGGTAGATTGTATGGAGAGGACAAATCAGCTCCTCTTTATATAGGGTCTGAAGGTGTTATTACAATAAACCACAAGTTGTTTGTTTATATAAACTGTTTGTTTAACAATCACACACCATGATTATAATAATTATTACAGATTACAGTAATATTACATGAGATTATAGTATAGGTTATAATCGGCTTCTAAACTGATCCTTTTAAGTGCCTCCATACGTATACGTGAATATTGTACAAGGAGGGAGGTTATGCTACATCTGAACAGATGCTAAGAGCTCTGAAGATTCCAAGTGACTGAAAACTATTTGAATACTGCAGCAATGGATACATTTTGGAGGTTAACCAGTAGTTTCCATGTTAGAAAATGACACATATCTGTATTTTCCTATTTATAAGCTGCAGCCACCACACTAGTACTGTTACAATACCTTGTTTTCTTGCAAAATGCAAACTAATTTGTCAACAAAATTAATCCTTTTATGTCCTTCAAAAGAATGAAGATGACAAGGAAGGGTGAAATTATGTGTAGTAATTTATTACGAAATTAAAATTCTTGAGTAGAAAATAACCCTCAGGACAGAAGACACCCTCGTGCAACAGTCATTGTGTAGACTAAGTACTAGAGCCACTATACAGCATGTACATGTGCAATAGTCACCGTGAATATCATGCAGGATAAAATAAAATGGCTCTTACGTATTCAACTACACACAAGATGACCTGTCAGGTGTGGAAAATGTGTAAGTTATATGCAAGGTTTATTGTATACTGCAGGTTTCACTCCTGGACTAGGTAGCAGTTACACACCTATGCTGACATCTAACTACAGTCTGAGTAGATATTTACTATAAGAATAAAGAATAAGTTTAGGGTATAATAATAGATAATAATCAATCTATTTTTTATTTTAAACAAAATTTACACATGCACACACACACACACACACACACACACACACACACACACACACACACACACACACACACACACACACACACACACACACACACACACACATTGAGGTACATACTGCATATACTGTCCATATCTCACTAGAATTTTATCGGTTGTATATCAGTATGTGATCTTGCTTGGGCTCACACCAATTAACAGGCAAATTTATGAAATAGTTCCGACACCTTGACTACCTGATGTTACTTCAACAGCGTACACCACTCCCACACTTACCCCTGTTTACACACTTAAAATAGTATAGGAAGCCTGAGTGTCTGACTGATAGGTGCTGATCAAGCACAAACACACTACTACCTATTTAGATTTACATATTTTGCAATTTGAGAATTGAACCACTTGTAAGTTGTGTCAACAATGGGAGTGGTCCAGTCTATAGGGTGAGAGGATACTATACCATATTCTTTGATCACACACAAACACATACACATTCTACTGTACTTGGGTACATTTTGGGGTTGGACCATCTGTTAGTGTGTCAACAGTAGGAGGGCTCTGGTCTATATGGGGTGAGAGGGCATCCTTTATTAGAGAGCTAATTCACACAACAGGTACTCTCACCTGATCATGTGCAGGGTCTACAACAGATAAACCACTCCTACCCATGTATCTTGGAGGACCTGCGTGGGTGTCAGATCAGGGGTACACACATACACGTGTATGCACATACATACATTGACTTATAGTTGCAGAGTAGTTGAAGTGACTAAAGAGTCTGTAGTTGTTACTAGTCCCATAACTGTATGACATTTGATATTGTTATGATCACATATAATACCACTAATTATTGTTTTCACCTATGTGAATGTTTCACTATCACAACTGTACACAAAGTAGTGTACAAACTGCAGTTAACCTCTTAGTATTCATGACTTGAAAGCGTGTGCCAATTCTGCAAATATATCTTGTCCCTATAGTGGCTGTACATAATAATGTTAATTTAATACTCTCTGCAGACTGTATATCGGTACTCTATAATATACATACATGTACAGTATACCCATTGTAATGACATTTATGCAGCATATACACAAGTACACATGCTTTAGCATGACAATTGTGCATGAATCAATGAACTGTATCATATTATGTAAGTATGCACATATCCACCCATGGCCACTTACCACATGTACACATGCCCACAATGTATGCACCCAGCTACCACATAAAAATAGATTACATGCACACACATCTACACACAAAAAGGCATGCTCACATACATATACCTGCACAAAATTAATGTACAAATACACACATACACACGCATATGTACCAACACGTACACACACACACACACACACACACACACACACACACACACACACACACACACACACACACACACACACACACACACACACACACACACACACACAGTCTGTATAAGGGATAGATAAAGGCATATCCCTTTAGACAGTCAGGTTTATACAGCTTGACAGAGTAAACCACTCCCACACTTACCCTTGTTTACACATTTACAAATGAATGGGAAGCCTGAATGTCTGACTGATAGGTGCTGGTCAAGCACAAACACACTACTGCCTGATTTGTTTACATATTTTGCAATTTGAGAATTGGACCACTTGTAAAATATAAGTTGTGTCAACAATGGGAGTGGTCCAGTCTATGGGGTGAGACGATACTATACCATATTCTTTGATCACACACAAACACTTACACATTCTACTGTACTTGGGTATATCGTGGGGTTAGAGTACCTGTAAGTGTGTCAACAGAATACTGAAAATATGAGGAAATGAGAGTATAAAAGAAGCTGCCCAGTCACCACATCCAGACCAACTGATCCAACTCAGCCTCAAAGGGAGAACGTATCAAGAATTCAATAACTTCACTATGAGTTCACTCAAGATCACTTCACTTCTGTTGATACTATCAGTGATAGTCACAACAGGACTGGGATGTGAGTTGATATGTATGTGTGTACGATGTACTGACAGTCGATCTATAAGATGTTACTATGGCTATATATTATAGTATACAAACATAAAGATATAGACTTGACATTTATACATTGAACTGCGACACTGTAAGCAGTCCACATCCTGCATGGGAGTAGTGAGCATGATACATCCACTGAAATCTGTACTGTAGCTTAGCTATGTCATCACCATTGAGTGGGAATTTCATTTATTATCAAAATAATTCTATACAGTATACTACATACAATAAGACCATTGGTGAATATCTATGCTTTGTCTACACTCACTGTCCACACCACACACAGGTTCCCAGTGCTACAAGCACCTGCCAAGAAACTGTCAAGAGGTCCATGCCAGTGGGTGCACACAATCTGGTGTCTACACCATTGATCCCGGCTGTGGTAGACCATTCCAGGTTTACTGCAACATGGACGGTCAGTACATCGTCTTCCAGAGAAGAATGGATGGATCTGTCAACTTCTACAGAGACTGGAATGCCTACGTGGAGGGATTCGGAGATCTGGAAGGTGAACACTGGCTTGGATTGGACAAGCTGCACTGCCTCACCACTAGGACGGCTAATACAGAACTCTTTATCACAATGAAGGCTTTTGACGGAGCTAAGGCTACTGCTAATTACAAGTTCTTCTCTGTTGGCAACCCAAGCACCAAGTACAGGCTGAATGTCGCTGGCTACACCGGGACCGCTGGTGATTCACTAACAGGACACAACAATCATAAATTTACTACTTATGACCAGGACAATGACAGCTGGGGCCCAAATTGTGCAGTGGAACACAAGGGTGCGTGGTGGTATGCAGGATGTCATACCTCTAACCTGAATGGACTGTACAGCAGTGGAGTATATCCACCTAGTGGATATGCCTACGGAGTTGTCTGGCAGCCATTCAAGGGATACCGCCATTCACTCAAGTTTACTGAAATGAAATTGAGGGCTGCCTAAGTGTGTGTGATCGACTACTGGACATAGATACCTACAAATGAGTACAACGTTAACAATCCTGTATTCTGCGATTACAATGCATTAATCTGTAGTACAGTGTAGTTATATTCGTGTTAATATCCATTTTGTAGCACTTGCTATTATGTTCAATAGTGTCAGAAGCACATGAATTAAAGTGCTCTTTGCTGTTAACAATTATTGACAATATAATTTGCTTATATCATTAATTAGTATTAGAAAGTGTATAATATATGATATTAAATTAAATTCAAGATTAAACAAAATTGCCTATGCATACACACACACACACACACACACACACACACACACACACACACACACACACACACACACACACTGTCACACACACACACACACACACACACACACACACACACACACACACACACACACACACACACACACACACAATAGGTATACACAGCCAATAATACATCCAAGAATTTATCAATTGCATGTGTGAATCACATATATTTTAATTTAAGGTTGTATATTATAATATAGGTTGACATGTTACTATTATAAATTAATTATAAGTTCATCACTACAAAGGTAATATTCCATATGAGGTTGGTATCACGCATCATAACCATTGTGAATGATTATCTGTTAGTGATTGCATGCGTACATGTCATGTGACCTGTTAACATCACGTACTGTTACACTGTATAATGTGAGGTGAAGACATATTCATTATAATTAGCTATACATGTCTTCGTCTCATCATGCATATAGTGATAATGATAAGATTTAAATTTGAAGTGAATATTATTATAAATTGTAGCATCGGTCACATGTGTACATGTATAAGTGTGGGGTGATCATCACACTATTCTTCAGTTAGATCCATGTATGAATTCAATGGTTTGTGATATTGATTGAATCTCTGTAGCTATGCACCAAGAGAATGTTCTGTGATCTTCCTAGATGAAACAATCATAAAGTGCTTTGTTGATATTGATCAAATCTTTCCAGTTGTGCACCAAGAGTGCTACGATCTTTCTAGATGGAAAAATTGAAGGAGCTTTACTGATTATGATCAAATCTTCATAGTTTTGGTTCAATGCATGTCTAATTGCATTCATATGGATTCCACCGAATACACAGTATAAAACAAGCAACCCAGTCACCACAGCCATCCAACTGATCCAACTCAGCCTCAAAGGGAGAACGTATCAAGAATTCCATAACTTCATTATGAGTTCACTCAAGATCACTTCACTTCTGTTGATACTATCAGTGATAGTCACAACAGGACTGGGATGTGAGTTGATCCGCGGAACATGTACATGACATTGCAATGATAGTCTACCCATAAGACGTATAACCGTGGCTACAAGAAAACTTCACTTGCCATACAATGAACTGGAACAATTCTGTGAGTACATGCACACACAGCCTCACCATGCACATTGCAGGAGCTGGGGAGTGGTGAGCATGTCACATTCACTGGAATTCTTATAATACTCTAGCCCAGCTATGTCTCACCTGCTGGGTGGGAATTTTATCAAGTATCCAAAATAATGTTAAACAGTACTTCATACAATAAGACTATCAGTGCACATCTACTACACTCTCTGTCCACACCACACACAGGTTCCCAGTGCTACAAGCCATCTATAGCTGTGTATGTGTATGGATGTGAAACTGTTTGCATGCATGTCTGTGTGTGGGTAAGTATGGGAGTGTCTGTGTGGACATGTGTGTGTTGCAATTGTGTGTGTGTGTGTGTGTGTGTGTGTGTGTGTGTGTGTGTGTGTGTGTGTGTATGGATGTGGATATGTGTGATGGTGTTTGACAATGTGCCAAATTCTGAACTGTCTGTAAGCTCTGATGAATGTTTGGGGGTATTATGTTTATTTATTATGCTAATAGCAAGAGTGACAGTATTAATTGAATAGCAAAACATCATTATTATGTTGCAATCATGTCATAATACATAGAACTACATGACCTGAGAGTAATACAATGTATGTATGCATAAGACTTGATATGATTTCTATTATAATATTTCACTTAAATGTTTAACTGGCAATGCAGTAGCCTACTAGTGACATTATCTTGCTTCTCCCTCAGATCCTCATTGCATATCAAGCTCAGCCAATAGCTCTGACCTTCATCTCAGTAAACTTCAAAGAGTAGTGATATCCCTTCCAATGATACCAGTTCACACCGTCAGCCGAGGTAGAATGACTACCACGAAGATACTTCCCATTCAAGTTGGAATAGTGGCATGCATTGTACCACCATGCTCCTTTGAAATCCTCTGCACAGTTCGTATTCCATAAATCGTTGTCTTGGTCATGTGTTGAGAAAGGTCTGTTGTTGTGAATTACCATACTGTCACCGGCTGTTCCCGCATACCCACTAACTTCAAGTTTGTATTTGTTGTAAGCATCTCTCACTCGAAACGAGCTGTACTGAGCATATCTCTTGCCTCCGAGAAAGTCTGCCATATCGATACGAAGTTCCGATTTCGTTCTTCCAGCTGTGAGACGATTCAGTTTATCCAAACCAAGCCAATGTTCTCCATTGAGACTACCAAACCCATTGGCATAGTAGTACCATTCTCTGTAGAAGTTCTCACTTCCATTTTGTCTCCTTTGAAAAACAGTCCATCCTCCTCCATTGGTGTCCATGTCACAATATACATCAAATGGAGCAAGGTGGTCTGGTTTGATGGTGTACGCACCAGACTGTGTGGAACCTCTGTTGAGTGCATCTTGGCAGTCTCTAGGTAGTGTTGGGTTCGTAGGAGCTGCAAATCTCTTACACGACTCAGTGCACTTCTGAAGACAGGAACTCTCCATGTAGTACCCTTGAGCGAAATGGGTCAGTATTACACTGAATATGGCAGTCATATAGAGGGAAGTCTTGGCCATTTTCTTATCTTTTCCACTGGCTGACTATACTGCTGAGTATCTAAACACAATATTCAACTTTCTCCACTACTTACTAACTGGTAGATTGTATGGAGAGGACAAATCAGCTCCACTTTATATAGGGTCTGAAGGTGTTATTGCAATAAACCACAAGTTGTTTGTTTATATAAACTGTTTGTTTAGCTATCACACACCATGATTATCATAATTATTACAGATTATAGTAAATAAATATTACATGAGATTATAGTATAGGTTATAATCGGCTTCTAAACTGATCCTTTTAAGTGCCTCCATACATGAATATTGTACAAGGAGGGAGGTTATGCTGCATCTGAACAGATCCTAAGACCTCTTAAAATTCCAAGTGACTGAAAACTATTTGAATACTGCAGCAATGGATACATTTTGGAGGTTAACCAGTAGTTTCCATGTTAGAAAATGACATGCGTATCTGTATTTTCCTATTTATAAGCTGCAGCCACCACACTGTTACGATGCCTTGTTTTCCTGCAAGATGCAAACTAATTAAAATGCATAAGTTATCTTCTAGGTTTATTGTATACTGCATGTGCAGGTTTCACCCCTGGACTAGGTAGCAGTTACACACCTATGCTGAAACTAGACATCTAACTATAGTATGAGTGGCTATTTACCATAAGAATAAAGAATAAGTTTAGAGTATAATAATATAATTATAATAATAAATTTAATTTTAAACAAAATTTACACATGCACGCACGCACACACACACACACATTGAGGTACATACTGCATATACTGTCCATGTCTCACTAGAATTGCATCAGTTGTATATCAATATGTGATTTTGCTTGGGCTCACACAAATTACCAGGCTAATTTATGAAATGGCTCTGACACCTTGGCTACCTGATGTGACTTCAACAGAGTACACCACTCCCACACTATACACCTGTTTACACACTTACAATAGCATGGGGAGCCTTAGTGTCATATTGATATTTATGACAAACAAAAGCAATTTTGCTTATGTGCATGTACATATTGGTATTCCGATGATTGCACAGCCTAAAAGCTCCGTAAACAGTGGGAGTGTTCCAGTCTGTGAGAAGCTGCTACTGATATGAATTGGACACACAAAAGTACATGTACAGTCTGTACTTGGATACACTGTGGGGCTGGACCATCTGTTAGTGTGTCAACTGTAGGAGGGCTCTGGTCTATATGGGGTGAGAGGGCATCCTTTATTAGAGAGCTAATTCACACAACAGGTACTCTCACCTGATCATGTGCAGGGTCTACAACAGATAAACCACTCCTACCCATGTATCTCAGAGGACCTGTGTGAGTGTCAGATCAGGGGCACACATACACATGTATGCACATACATACATTGACTTATAGTTGCAGAGTAGTTGAAGTGACTAAAGAGTCTGTAGTTGTTACTAGTCCCGTAACTGTATGACATTTGATACTGTTATGATCACATATAATATCACTGATTATTGTTTTCACCTATGTGAATGTTTCACTATCACAACTGTACACAAAGTAGTGTACAAACTGCAGTTAACCTCTTAGTATTCATGACTTGATAGCATGTGCCAATTCTGCAAATGCATCTTGTCCCTATAGTGGCTGTACATAATAATGTTAACTTAATACTCTCTGCAGACTGTATACCGGTACTCTATAATATACATACATGTACAGTATACCCATTGCAATGACATATATGCAGCAAATACACAAGTACACATGTTTTGCATGACAATTGTGCATGAATCAAAGAACTGTATCATATGTATGTACATACCCACCCATGGCCACTTACCACATGCACCTATAGGCACAATGTATGCACCCAGCTACCACATAAACATAGATTATAGAACATACATGCACACACATCTAAACTCAAAAAGGCATTCTCACATACATATACCTGCACAAATGTACAAATACACACATACGCGCACACATGTATCAACACGTACACACACACACACACACACACACACACACACAGTCTGCATAAGGGAT
>OZ026557.1:857500-890000 GCA_964020155.1 Chondrilla cf. caribensis | reverse complement strand
AGTCAATCCCTCCGGAGAGAACATGTGGGTCCTCCAACATGATTGGAAGATGAGACAGGCCTATCACGTGATACACTCGTGATGGGTTCTTCCTCGTGCCAATTTGACCCCAAGCTGCAGCTGCTTGTGTCCATGACACAGTAAACCCTCACTAGGCAGAATAGGCTTGTACCAAACCTTAGAAAAAGTTTTTCGGATTACCGATTTCTAGAACTAAATGGATATTGCATTTACATTTAATTTTAAAATGATACATTGTGTAATGTTATCGAAAATGGTAAAATGCAAATCAAAGCTTGTTGTACACTCCCCATCTCTTTCAGTGGCCCATAACCCTAGCATTCAGAGCTCGAGGTGCTCAATATTTTCCAATATATGGAAGAGTATAGAATGTTGCTGTTGATAATATCGGTGATAGTCCCAACAGGACTGGGATGTGAGTTGACATGTATGTGTACTGTGAAGCATGTACATAATATAGCGATGATAATCTACCCATAAGATGTAGCAGTGGCTATAAGAAAACTTCACGATCACTTGCCATACAATAAACTGTCACATTCACTGGAATCTGTGTATTATCATGCACTACAAGCACCTGCCAAGAAACTGTCAAGAGGTCCATGCCAGTGGGTGCACTCAATCTGGTGTCTACACCATTGATCCCGGCTGTGGTAGACCATTCCAGGTTTACTGCAACATGGACGGTCAGTACATCGTCTTCCAGAGAAGAATGGATGGATCTGTCAACTTCTACAGAGACTGGAATGCCTACGTGGAGGGATTCAGAGATCTGGAAGGTGAACACTGGCTTGGATTGGACAAGCTGCACTGCCTCACCACTAGGACCGCTAATACAGAAATCTCCATTGCATTGAAAGCTTTTGACGGAGCTAACGCTACTGCCAATTACAAGTTCTTCTCTGTCGGCAACTCAAACACCAAGTACAGGCTGAATGTCGGTGGCTACACCGGAACTGCTGGTGATTCACTAACAGGACCTCGACAAAACAATCATGAATTTACTACTTATGACCAGGACAATGACAGCTGGGACAGTAATTGTGCAGTGGAACACAAGGGTGCGTGGTGGTATGCAGGATGTCATACCTCTAACCTGAATGGACTGTACAGCAGTGGAGTATATGCAACTGGTGGATATGCCTACGGAGTTGACTGGCAGCCATTCAAGGGATACTACCATTCACTCAAGTTTACCAAAATGAAACTGAGGGCTTCCTAAGTGTGTGTGCGATATTCTACTGGACATATAGACGTACCTACAAGCTTGCATTCAGTGATTCATTTACAATACACCACTTAATTGGTAATAATTGTTGTGCTAATGGCCATTTTGTAGCACTTGTTATTATTTTTGATAGTGTCAAAAATAAATTATAACAATTGATAATTTGGTTATTATAAATAATTAGAATCAGAAAGTGTATATTAATATTAAACATAATTTTATATTAAACAAAATTACAAATGCATGTACACACACACACACACACACACACACACACACACACACACACACTAGGTATACACAGCCAATAATATGTCCAAGAAGAAAAAGTTTATCAATATATTGGATACATGCGTGAATCACATATATTATAAGGTTGTATATAGTATAGGTGGACATGTTATTAGTACTGTTTTATTAAATTAATAGTTCATCACCACAAAGCTAGTATTTAGTACATGGCTGGTATCATGCATCATAACCATTGTATATGATCATCTGTTAGTGATTACATACATGTCATGCGACCTTTTAACATCATGTACTGCTACACTGTACAATGAGATGTGAAGACATCTTCATTATAATTACCGTATAGCCGGAAATATTGGTGAGGAATATATTTTGACGAATTGGCGATTTTCTAATCTATACTGCCAAAATATCATTTGCCAAATTATGGCTCAGAAATGCATGGCCTTATGACACAAGCCTTTCCTCATTCAAGCGTATTATATTTATAGGCTATGAATATTATTATAACCCACTGGAAAGCAACCACCAAAATAAAACCACCTGAGTTTAAATTAGCACCTTATTGCCAAATATGTTATTGCCAATATTTCCAGCTATACGGTAGTTATACACTTCTTTGTCCTATCACGTAATATTATGCAGCATAATGATAAGATTTAAATTTTAAAGTGAACATTATTATTAATTGTAGAATCAGTCACATGTGTACACGTATAAGTATGGGGTGATCATCACACTTCTTCTTCAGTGTGATCCATGTATAAATTCAATGGTGTCATGATATTGATTGAATCTCTGTAGCTATGCACCAAGAGTGCATTGTTCTGTGATCTTTCTAGATGAAACAATCATAAAAAGCTTTGTCGATTTTGATCAAATCTTTCCAGTTGTGCACCAAGAGTGCTACGATCTTTCTAGATGGAACAATTGAAGGAGCTTTACTGATTATGATCAAATCTTGAAATCTTTGGTTCAATGCATGTAGGACACATGCATGTCTAATTGCATTCATATGGATTCCACCAAATACACAGTATAAAAGAAGCTGCCCAGTCACCACATCCATCCAACTCAGCCTCAAAGGGAGAACGTATCAAGAACTTGATAACTTCACTATGAGTTCACTCAAGATCACTTCACTTCTGTTGATACTATCGATAGTCACAACAGGACTGGGATGTGAGTTGATAATATGTGTGTACCGTGTACTGACAGTCGAAGATGTTATCATATAATATAATATATACTGTATATACCAACATAAGTAATAGAAATGGTATTTATATACTGTAAGCAGTCCACATTCTGGGAGTGATGAGCATGTTACATTCACTGAGATCTGTACTGTAGCTTAGTGTTATCCTCCTCACTGAGCGGGAATTTCATTAACTATCATAATTATAATGTAACAGTTATACATTACTTCATACAATACAACTATTGTTAATTATCTACTACATCCTCTGTCCACACCACACACAGGTTCCCAGTGCTACAAGCACCTGCCAAGAAACAGTCAAGAGGTCCATGCCAGTGGGTGCACTCAATCTGGTGTCTACACCATTGATCCCGGCTGTGGTAGACCATTCCAGGTTTACTGCAACATGGACAGTCAGTACATCGTCTTCCAGAGAAGAATGGATGGATCTGTCAACTTCTACAGAGACTGGAACGCCTACGTGGAGGGATTTGGAGATCTGGAAGGTGAACACTGGCTTGGATTGGACAAACTGCACTGCCTCACCACTAGAACTGCTTGTACGGAACTCTCCATCATGTTGAAAGCTTTTGACGGAGCTAGGGCTACTGCTAATTACAAGTTCTTCTCTGTTGGCAATCCAAGCACCAAGTACAGGCTGAATGTCGGTGGCTACACCGGGACCGCTGGTGATTCACTAGCAGGACACAACAATCACAGCTTTTCCACTCATGATCAGGACAATGACAGCTCAGGTAGCAATTGTGCGGTATCATACAGCGGTGCATGGTGGTACGGCAGCTGCCATTCCTCTAACCTCAATGGGCTCTACCTCAGTGGAGGACATGCTTCATATGCTAATGGAGTCAACTGGCAGCCATTCAAGGGATACTACCATTTACTCAAATTCACTGAAATGAAACTGAGGGCTGCTTAAGTGTGTGATCGGCTATGGACTGAAATTACCTACACTCAAATATAGTATGTAGTCTTGGGTAGTTATTCAGCAGTTACTGGGTAGGCCATTGTGCAAATTATGTTGACTTGGTAACATGCATGCATTAAAATATATTTCACATATTTCAGTCCACTTTATACTGTAGTTACACAATTATGATGGCAATTAATTGTGATCATTAATTTTGATTCAGAAATTTTTCGCAATGTTCAACAGAAAAGCAAAAAATTAGTATTCTGTTCTTACCAGTGCTACAGACACTCATCAATTATAATTGACGAATGTACACACCTCAAACCAGCTGTGTAGGTACTAGAAAATGTTGTACACCATCTATAGTCAATTTACAAAAAGGATGATAATTACTACACCAATTCACATAATGTACACACACACACGCAGACACACACACACACACACACACACACACACACACACACACACACACACACACACACACACACATATGCACACACACACACACACACACACACATGCACACACACAGTTGAGAAAAAAAAAACTTGCTATAACCACAGCTCTTATCTTCAAGGCACCATATAAACCTTACAGAATTGTAGTAAACAACAACAAGAATGCAACACGACAAGACACTGTGACAACATGATCATACCTTGGCAGCTAGTCAAATATCGCAGTATTCCTGTGAGCACACACACAGTGCTGTTGTTGTAGTCGACAAACACAGTCACATGGTCCCCTTCAGACAATGCTACAATAATTTGTTTCCTTGCAAGACGCCAACAAATTTGTCAACAAATCCCTTTATGTCCTTCAAAAGGATGAAGATGTCAAGGAAGGGTAAAATTATGCATGTGTAGTAATTACTATAAATTAAATTCTCCAGTAGAAAAACAAATAGTTCGAGTAAAAACTCATGAGGCTTGTAACTTATTATATACTAGCTGAATTACCCGCCCTACGGGCGTATTCGTCTGTAAATGCGTCATGAAAATGGCGCCTTTCAAGTACAGCGGATAGTACGGTTTTGTTCAAATTCATGAAGTAAAGCCTAAAACGAAACACCAACCCCCTTAGAACACTCCACGAGTGCCGCTGAGGAGGATTGGAGAGTTTGATGCCGATCGCGTGCGAACTGAAGGAGGAGTTTGCGAACAAACAAACAGAGAATCCTTGCATTATAGTAGGATATGTATACGGCGTGTATACATATTTACTGTATATCTATCAGGCATTACAAACCTGAAGTCAAAATGATATTAATAATAATGTTATTAACACTTATTCCGACATTGGACATCCAATCAACATTCCTTAAAGTCTAATATATTATACTCACCATTGCTCTACCAATCAGCACAGAAGACACTTAACAGTCATTGTATGGACTGAGGTTATTATGTACTAGAGCCACTATAGCTACATACTATAGGCATGCACATGTGCAATAGTCACAGTGAATATCATACAGGACAAATTGGCTACTACGTATTCAACTACACACAAGATGACCTGTTAGAAGTATAAAACTGCAAGTTATATTCGAATATCTATTGTATACAGAATTCCTACCTGAACTAGGCAGCAGTAACACACTTATACCGACACTTGACATCCAATCAACATTCCTTAAAGTGCATATACTCACCATTGCTCTACTATTGCCGACAGCAAACACTGGAATGTTGGTTGATGTTTGGAATTTAACAAGCTCAGATTTGGTAACATCTCTGAAAGGCATGTCCAACCTGGAAAACATGTGTAGCACTCAATGACAATTACAACCAGCACAACAGCAAGTGAACACAAAAAGCATTACTTGCGATACAAGCGAGGAGAGCATTGATACACAAGATCTACGTACTGTACATGCACAACATTCTCACTGATGAAGATTCAGTAGAAAACTCGTTAACACTCTTAAGACAAATTCCTGCTCAACACAAACCACATTTTGAGCCTCATTTGGTTTGCTGTAGTAGTGTACATGTAGTAAGCAAATCCTGATGAGAAGAACATCTGATCACAAGAACTGATTTTGTGGGTCCCTTGTAGTTTGTCTTGACAAGTTTCTACTGTATCTGGAAGCTACCAAATTAAATGTTACATTCGTAGTTTTAGTTAAAGTACAATGGCATTCAACATATCTGATCTACCTAGCCACTAAGGCCTTCACAATACATATAGGCTCACATGCCAAGCAGTTCACTCAATCACAAAGTAATGTAGACTACACGTCATGATGAAACACATGTTAACTGATTCTTGCACTCCACAGCTCACCTTGTGCCAACTGCAATGCACACAGGGGCCCCATCCTTGGCACGTCCACCAAATACTTCGTCAATCTATGACAAGAGTGTGGAATCAGCAAGATATGTGCTTATAGCACATAATGCGTTCCACCACAGACACGCACACACATGCATGCGCGCACAGGAATGCACACACACACACACACACACACACACACACACACACACACACACACACACACACACACACACACACACAAACACACACACACACACACACAGACACGCACACACATGCATGCACGCACAGGAATGCACACACACACACACACACACACACACACACACACACACACACACACACAAACACACACACACACACACTGACACGCACACACATGCACGCACGCACACACACACACACACACACACACACACACACACACACACACACACACACACATATGTACACACACACACACACACACACACACACACACACACCAAATCACTCAACCCTTCCCAAGTACTGCGATCATTCATGCTGAAACAGAACATGCAAACGCTGGCATCCTTCAACATGGCCGGCTTGAGATAGTCATAACAATGTAATGAATCTTCACCACAGTCCCAGAAGTGGATGTGGAGGAAGAGTGCATTTCTGGCTGGAGGAGATGGCTGTAAGGGTAGATGAGGACTCCATCACATACTGTACAACAAGTATACACACGTACCTGTACCATACATACCTGTACTACACACACCAGCTATATACACACCTGTCCTACACACACCTGTACTACACACACCTGTTCTACACACACCTGTACTATACACACCTGTACTACACACACCTGTACTATACACACCTGTACTATACACACCTGTACTACACACACCTGTATTATACACACCTGTTCTACACACACCTGTACTACACACACCTGTACTACACACACCTGTTCTACACACACCTGTACTATACACACCTGTACTACACACACCTGTACTACACACACCTGTACTATACACACCAGTACTACACACACCTGTACTACACACACCTGTACTATACACACCTGTACTACACACACCTGTACTATACACACCTGTACTATACACACCAGTACTACACACACCTGTACTATACATACCTGTACCACATACACCTGTACTATACACACCTGTACTACACACACCTGTACTACACACACCTGTACTACACACACCTGTACTACACACACCTGTACTACACACACCTGTACTACACACACCTGTACTACACACACCAGTACTACACACACCTGTACTACACACACCAGTACTACACACACCAGTACTACACACACCAGTACTACACACAACTGTACTAGTCTACACACATTCACCAGAACTACAGGTGAATATTACTCTAAATCGGCTCACCTGTGCATGCCAATACAATGACGAGCTCGATGTTCAGTCCGACAGTTTTGCTATGACTACCTGGAAAATGTATGATTATGGCGAAAATAGAAGGCTGACGCAAACTTTCGGTTCTGTTTGGCGATAAACATACCTTTGCCGCATATCTTCGCAATTGTAGCCGTTTTTCCAACTCCCCTCTTCCCGAAAACAGCCACTTTGATTTCTTTAACAACACAGCTACGAGGCTCGGGACAGTCAATCCCTCCGGAGAGAACATGTGGGTCCTCCAACATGATTGGAAGATGAGACACACATATCACGTGATACACGCGTGATAGGCTCTTTCTCATGACAATTTGAACTTGAGCTGTTTGTTTTCGATAACACAGTAAACCCTCACTAATCCGAGAAGGCTTGCACCAAACCTCAGATAAAGTTTTCGGATTGCCGAATTTCTTTCTAGCACTGAATGGATATTGCATTTACATTAAATTGATACGTTGTGTAATATTATAGTAAAATGGTAAAATGCAAATCAAAGCTTGTTGTACACTCCCCATCTCCTTCAATGGCCCATAACCCTAGCTACTTTCGGAGGTGCTCAATATTTTCCAATGTATGGAAGAGTATAGAATGTTAAGCACTTTCTTGTATGGGGCATGTCAACCTGATATAGTTGCCCAGCCCAGCTGTGGACGTGAACTAACTTACGTATGAAACAATCTCCACAACCCTATCTGTATTCGGAGGTATATATACGCACTTAATAAATTTTCAATGTATGGGAGAGAATGGGAGAGAATGAGCACCTTGTTGTATAGCTCATGGGAAGGGGGTGTGTCAATCTCATATTCTTGCCAGACCTAGCTAATGATAACATTAAGCACCCGATACTACTCAGGTTATGGGCCACGTGCTGAGATGGAAATTGTTCCATAATTAGTTCACACCACCAGCTAGATCTGGTAAAATTGTCAAGTTGACATGCTCCCTTTTCCATGAGCTATGCATGCAAGAAGGTGCTTAGCATTATTACACACACACACACACAAACACACACACACACAACACACACACACACACACACACACACACACACACACACACACACACACAGGTACATACTGCATATTATTATACTGTCCATCTCACTAGAATTTCATCAGTGGTATCAATATGTGATTTTGCTTGGGCTTACACCAATTAACAGGCAATTGAAATAGTTCTGACACCTTGGCTACCTGATGTGACTTCAATAGAGTACACCACCCCCACACTTACCCCTGTTTACACACTTACAATGGTATGGGAAGCCTGAGTGTCTGACTGATAGGTGCTGGTCTAGCACAAACACACTACTGCCTATTTAGATTTACATATTTTGCAATTTGAGAATTGGACCACTTGTAAGTTGTGTCAACAATGGGAGTGGTTCAGTCCATGGGGTGAGAGGATACTATACCATATTCTTTGATCACACACAAACACATACACATTCTACTGTACTTGGGTATATTGTGGGGTTGGACCATCTGATAGTGTGTCAACAGTAGGAGGGCTCTGGTCTATATGGGGTGAGAGGGCATCCTTTATTAGAGAGCTAATTCACACAACAGGCACTCACACCTGATCATGTGCAGGGTCTACAACAGACAAAACCACTCCTACCCATGTATCTTGGAGGACCTGCGTGAGTGTCAGATCAGGGGCACACACATACGTACACGTGTATGCACATGTACAGTACATCTTCCATTACACAAACCTTAAACACGTATCCGAACTATAGTGTCCACATTCAGGGCTCACTCCCATACAGTACCACCAGTTGCATATTCTGCTTAGTTGACTTCTAGTTGCAGAGTAGTTAAAGTGACTAAGGAGTCTGTAGCTGGTACTAATCCCGTGACCGTATGACATTTGATATTGTTATGATCATATATAATACCATTAATTATTGTTATTCATCTATGTGAATGTTTCACTTCATCTGAATAATGCTCATAGGTAATCAACCAAACGACTTAAAAAACTGAGAATGTATGTCACCATTGTCACTGTCATGCATACAGCACAAGATCTATCACCTCAGGGTTTAGGGTTTCACCTCTGCTATCACAACTGTACACAAAGTAGTGTACATGCAAACTGCAGTTAACCTCTTACTATCCATGACTTGAAAGCATGTGCCAATTCTGCAAATACATCTTGTCCCTACTGGCTGTACATAATAATGTTATCATAATACTCTCTGCAGACTGTATACCAGTACTCTATAATATACGTACATGTACAGTATACCCATTGCAATGATATTTATGCAGCTGCTGAGCACATACACAAGTACACATGCTAATGAATCAATGAACTGTATCATATATGTGCACATATCCACCCACTTACAACATGTACACATACCCACAATGTATGCACCCAGCTACCACATAAACATAGATTACACACACACACATGTACACACACAAAGGCATGCTCACATGCATACACACACACACACACACACACACACACACACACACACACACACACACACACACACACACACACACACACACACACACACACACACATGGTTAGAGCATCTGTACATGTGTCAAGAGAATACTGATAATATAAGTAGATGAGAGTATATATAACAGAAGCTGCCCAGTCACCACAGCCAGACCAACTGATCCAACTCAGCCTCAAAGGGAGAACGTATCAAGAATCCGATAACTTCTCTATGAGTTCACTCAAGATCACTTCACTTCTGTTGATACTATCAGTGATAGTCACAACAGGACTGGGATGTGAGTTGATAATATGAATGTGTACAGAGTAGTACATATAGCAATGATCCCCATAAACGTAACAGTGGCTATAAGAAAATTACACTTGGCAAACAATGAACTGGAATAATTCTGTGAGTACTCACATAGCCTCACCATGTGCATTACAGGAACTTGGGAGTGTGTGTGTGTGTGTGTGTGTGTGGATGTGGATATGTGTGATGGTGTTTGACAATGTGCCAAATTCTGAGCTGTCTGTAAGCTCTGATGAATGTTTGTGAGTAACATGTTTATTATTATTATGATAATAACAACGGAATGTATTAATTGAATAGCAAAATATTATTAGTATGTTGTAATCACGGCATAATACATAGAACTACATCACCTGAGAGTAAGACAATGTATGTATGCATAACATTTGATATGATTTCTATTATTATATTTCACTTAAATGTTTAACTGGCAATGCAGTAGCCTACTAGTGACATTATCTTGTTTCTCCCTCAGATCTTCATTGTATATCACGCTCAGCCAATAGCTCTGACCTTCATCTCAGTGAACTTCAGAGAGTAGTTATGACCCTTCCAATGATACCAGTTCACACCGTCAGCAGCGGAGGAGTGACTGCCACGAAGATACTTCCCATTCAAGTTGGAATGATGGCATGAATTGTACCACCATGCTCCTTTGTATCTCACTGCACAGTTCGAACCCCATGAATCGTTGTCTTGGTCATGTGTTGAGAAAGGTCTGTTGTTCTGAATTGCCATACTGTCACCGGCTGTTCCCGCATACCCACTAACTTCAAGTTTGTATTTGTTGTAAGCATCTCTCACTCGAAACGAGCTGTACTGAACATATTTCTTGCCTCCAAGAAAGTCTGCCATATCAACTCGAAGTTCAGATCTCGTTCTTCCCGCTGTGAGGCGATTCAGATTATCCAAACCAAGCCAATGTTCTCCGTTAAGACTACCAAACCCATTGGCATAGTAGTACCATTCTCTGTAAAAGTTCTCACTTCCATTTTGTCTCCTTTGAAAAACAGTCCATCCGCCTCCATTGGTGTCCATGTCGCAATAAACATCAAATGGAGCAAGGTGGTCTGGTTTGATGGTGTAGACGCCAGACAATGTGGAACCTCTGTTGAGTGCATCTTGGCAGTCTCTAGGTAGTGTAGGGTTCGTAGGAGCTGCAAATCTCTTACACGACTCAGTGCACTTCTGAAGACAGGAACTCTCCATGTAGTACCCTTGAGCGAAATGGGTCAGTATTACACTGAATATGGCAGTCATATAGAGGGACGTCCTGGCCATTTTATTATCTTTTCCACTGGCTGACTATACTGCTAAGTATCTGAACACAATAATCAACTTTCTCCACTACTTGCTAACTGGTAGGTTGTATGGAGAGGATAAATCAGCTCCTCTTTATATAGGGCCCCCGAAGGTGTTATTGCAATAAACCACAAGTTATTTGTTTATATAAACTGTTTGTTTAGCAATCACACATTACAATTATAATAATTATTACAGATTACAGTAATATTACATGAGATTATAGTATAGGTTATAATCGGCTTCTAAACTGATCCCTTTAAGTGCCTCCATACGTATACGTGAATGTTGTACAAGGAGGGAGGTTATGCAGCATCTGAACAGATGCTAAGAGCTCTGAAGATTCCAAGTGACTGAAAGCTATTTGAATACTGCAGCAATGGATACATTTTGGAGGGTAACCAGTAGTTTCCATGTTAGAAAATGACATGCGTATCTGTATTTCCTATTTACCACACTGTTACAATACCTTGTTTTCTTGCAAGATGCAAAATAATTTGTCAACAAAATTAATTTTTTATGTCCTTCAAAAGAATGAAGATGACAAAGAAAGGTGAAATTATGTGTAGTAATTATCAAATTAAATTCTTGAGTAGAAAATAACCCTCAGCACAGAAGACACCCTCAACAGCCATTGTATAGACTAAGTACTAGAGCCACTATACAGCATGTACATGTGTAATAGTCACCGTGAATATCGTGCACCATGAAATAAAATGGCTCGTGCGTATTCAACTACACACAGGATGACTTGTCAGGTGTGGAAAATGTGTAAGTTATATCCCAAGTTTATTGTATACGGCAGGTTTCACACCTGGACTAGGTAGCAGTTACACACCTATGCTGACACTAGACATCTAACTACAGAATGAGTAGCTATTTAATATAAGAATAAATAATAAGTTTAGAATATAATATATAATATCATGCTAACACATATAATAATAATAATAATAATAATAATAATAATAGTAATAATTACAATAAATATAATATTACATAATAAGAATAAGAATAATAAGAATAATATATATTATTACTATTATTAATAATAGTATTAATAAGACAAACAAACAGACAAACATTATATGTATTGTATTGATACAACAATAATTACATATCATACATATATAATATCAATAATATATACAATTATATAATATATAATAATAAATCTATTTTTTATTTTAAACAAAATTTACACATGCACACACACACACACACACACACACACACACACACACACACACACACACACACACACACACACACACACACACACACACACACACACACACACACACACTGAGGTATACTGCATATACTGTCCATATCTCACTAGAATTTCATCGGTTGTTCAATATGTGATCTCGCTTGGACTCACACCAATTACCAGGCAAATTTATGAAATAGTTCTGACACCTTGGCTACCGAATGTGACTTCAACAGAGTACACCACTCCCACACTTACCCCTGTTTACACACTTACAATAGTATGGGAAGCCTGAATGTCTGACTGATAGGTGCTGGTCTAGCACAAACACACTACTGCCTATTTAGATTTACAAATTTTGAGAAATGGACCACTTGTATAAGTTGTGTCAATAATGGGAGTGGTCATGTCTATGGGGTGAGAGGATAATATACCATATTCTTTGATCACACACAAACACATACATATTAATATACTCTACTTGGATACACTGTGGGGTTAGAGTATCTGTAAGCGTGTCAACTGTAGGAGGGCTCTGGTCTATGGGGTGAGAGGGCATCCTTTATTAGAGAGCTAATTCACACAACAGGTACTCTCACCTGATCATGTGCAGTGTACAAACTGCAGTTAACCTCTTACTATCCATGACTTGAAAGCATGTGCCTATATCCACAAATACATCTTGTCCCTAGTGGCTGTACATAACAATGTTATCATAATACTAGTACTCTCTGCAGACTGTATACCGGTACTCTATAATATACGTACATGTACAGTATACCCATTGCAATGACATGTATGCAGCATATACACAAGTACACATGCTTTAGCATGACAATTGTGCATGAATCAATGAACTGTATCATATTATGTAAGTATGCACATATCCACCCATGGCCACTTACCACATGCACACATTCCCACAATGTATGCACCCAGCTACCGCATAAACATAGATTACATGCACACATATCTATACACACAAAAAGGCATGCTCACATACATATACGTACCTGCACAAATGTACGCACACACACACACACACACACAGTCTGCAAAAGGGATAGATAAAGGCGTATCCCTTTTAGACAGCCAGGTTACTTGCAGTATATTATACAGCTTGACAGAGTAAATATAAACCACTCCCACACTTACCCCTGTTTACACACTTACAATAGTATGGGAAGCCTGAGTGTCTGACTGATAGGTGCTGGTCTAGCACAAACACACTACTGCCTATTTAGATTTACATATTTTGCAATTTGAGAATTGGACCACTTGTAAGTTGTGTCAACAATGGGAGTGGTCCAGTCTATGGGGTGAGAGGATACTATACCATATTCTTTGATCACACACAAACACTTACACATTCTACTGTACTTGGGTATATTGTGGGGTTAGAGTACCTGTAAGTGTGTCAACAGAATACTGAAAATGTGAGGAAATGAGAGTATAAAAGAAGCTGCCCAGTCACCAAAGCCAGACCAACTGATCCAACTCAGCCTCAAAGGGAGAACGTATCAAGAATCCGATAACTTCTCTATGAGTTCACTCAAGATCACTTCACTTCTGTTGATACTATCAGTGATAGTCACAACAGGACTGGGATGTGAGTTGATAATATGCATGTGTACGGAGTAGTATGTATAATTATATAGCCATGATACCCATAAGATGTAACAGTGGCTATATAATATGAAAACTACACTTGCCATACAATGAATGGGAACAATTCTGTGAGTACTCACACAGCCTCACCATGCACATTACAGGAGCTGGGGAGGGGTGGACATGAGCATGTTACATCCACAGCAATCTGTATTATATTGTACTGTGGTAGCTATTTTTCCCCTGATATGTATAGGTGGGAATATTAATTTCATAAAGTATATCAGAATAGTATTTATACAATGAGAATATCAGTGAATATGTATACTATATATTCTGTCCACACCACACACAGGCTCTCAGTGCTACAAGCACCTGCCAAGAAACTGTCAAGAGGTCCATGCCAGTGGGTGCACACAATCTGGTGTCTACACCATTGATCCCGGCTGTGGTAGACCATTCCAGGTTTACTGCAACATGGACGGTCAGTACATCATCTTCCAGAGAAGAATGGATGGATCTGTCAACTTCTACAGAGACTGGAACGCCTACGTGGAGGGATTCGGAGATCTGGAAGGTGAACACTGGCTTGGATTGGACCAGCTACACTGCCTCACTACTAGGATCGCTGGTACGGAACTCTCCATCACAATGAAAGCTTTTGACGGAGCTAAAGCTACTGCTAATTACAAGTTCTTCTCTGTTGGCAACCCAAGCACCAAGTACAGGCTGAATGTCGCTGGCTACACCGGGACTGCTGGTGATTCACTAACAGGACACAACAATCGTAAATTTACTACTTATGACCAGGACAATGACAGCTGGGACAGTAATTGTGCAGTGGGACACAAGGGTGTGTGGTGGTATGGAGGGTGTCATATACTTCTAACCTGAATGGACTGTATAGCAGTGGAGTATATGCAACTGGTGGATATGCCTACGGAGTTGACTGGCAGCCATTCAAAGGATACTACCATTCACTCAAGTTTACTGAAATGAAATTGAGGGCTTCCTAAGTGTGTGTGATCGACTACTGGGCATACATACCTACAAATGAGTTCAATGTTAACAATCTTGTATTCAGTGGTTTAGTTACAATGCACCACTTGATTAGTAATAGTTTTTGTGCTAATAGCCATTTTATAGCACTTGTTATTACATATGTTCGATTGTGTCAAGAACACACGAAATAAAGTGCTCTTGTTAAACAATTATAACAATTGATAATTTGTTTATTATAAATAATTAGTATCAGAAAGTGTATATTAATATTAAACTTATTTTTTTATTAAACAAAATTGCAAATGCATGCATCTACACACACATCACACACATCACACATGCATGCACACACACACACACACACACACACACACACACACACACACACACACACACACACACACACACGCACGCACACACACACACACGCACACGCACACACACACACACACACACACACACACGCACACACACACACACTAGGTATACACAGCCAATAATACATCCATGAAGAAATTTATCAATTGCACAGTCACATGCGTGTATCAAATATATTATAAGGTTGTATAATATAGTATAGGTGGACATGTTACTATTTTATCAATTAAATAGTTCATCACCACAACCCTTGGCAAAACATATACCTGGACATGCATCTTGTTGTCTGTTAGTTCATTGAAATTCACAAACCATTGCATTGGAGTTTACACAACCTCAACCCAATCAGTGAGGTCACCAAGTGAGCAACCCAGCTTATACTGTTTATGAGGGAAGTGGATAGTAATAGGTACATGTCAGATCATACTGTGTATAGTATTTATAGATACACACATACATTTGTCCTTCAAAAGAATGAAGATGACAATGAAGGGTGAAAATATGTGTAGTAATTATGAAATCAAATTCTTGAGTAGAAAATAACCCTCAGGACAGAAGACACCCTCAACAGTCATTGTACAGACTAGCTAAGGGTGTTATGTACGTACTAGAGCCACTGTATAAATAAAATGGCTCTTACGTATTCAACGATACACGAGATGACCTGTCAGGTGTGGAAAATCTGTAAGTTACACAACCTGCATATAAGTTAATATATTCCAATTTTATTGTATACTGCAGGTTTCACACCTGGACTAGGTAGCAGTTACACACCTATGCTGACACTAGACATCTAACTACAGAATGAGTATATATATTTACTATAAGAATTCTGTTTGAGTGTCTTTGATAGCAAAACGAAGTCCAACAATCATGTGATTATCACACTCCACATGAGGTACACTTAAAATGGTCAATGTGTCTTGGCAACACATATACCCAGACTTGCATCTTGTTGTCTGTTAGTTCATTGAAATTCACAAACCATTGCATTGGAGTTTACACAACCTCAGCCCAATCAGTGAGGTCATCAGGTTAACAACCCAGCTCAGCACTGTTTACGAGGGAAGTGGATAGTAATTGGTACATGTCAGATCATACTGTGTACTAATCTTATAGGTGAACAGCACAGCTCAGCATTGTGGTTTACAACCTCAACCCAACCAGTGAGCTCAGTACTGTGATTATGAGGGAAGTGGATAGTAATAGGATATTATATATCTATACATATCAGATTATAATGTGTACAGTATTTATAGGTACACATACTCTAGTATTACTGTTACTCCTAAGTGCTGGCATAGTTTAATGTACTGTATGTACTGGATAGTTTGAGGGAATGGGAGTATAAAAGTAGCTGCCCAGTCACCACAGCCATCCAACTCAGCCTCAAAGGGAGAACGTATCAAGAATTTGATAACTTCACTATGAGTTTACTCAAGATCACTTCACTTCTGTTGATACTATCAGTGATAGTCACAACAGGACTGGGATGTGAGTCTATATGTATGTATGTGTACAGAGTGGTAGGTGTGGAGCATGTAAGTACTCACATGCACAATTTGCATTATTGCAGAAGCTGGGGAGCTAGTGGTGAGCATGTCATGCACCTTCACTGGAATCTGTATTATATTATACTGTAGCCTAGGTATCTCTCCCCCCGCTGATAAAAATACGTACTCATTCATCAAAATAGTGTATAAACAGGACTTCATACAATACAACTATTGTTGATTATCTACTACACCCTCTGTCCACACCACACACAGGTTCCCAGTGCTACAAGCATCTGCCAAGAAACTGTCAAGAGGTCCATGACAGTGGGTGCACACAATCTGGTGTCTACACCATTGATCCCAGCTGTGGTAGACCATTCCAGGTTTACTGCAACATGGACGGTCAGTACATCGTCTTCCAGAGAAGAATGGATGGATCTGTCAACTTCTACAGAGACTGGAACGCCTACGTGGAGGGATTTGGAGATCTGGAAGGTGAACACTGGCTTGGATTGGACAAGCTGCACTGCCTCACCACTAGAACCGCTGGTACGGAACTCTCCATCGCAATGAAAGCTTTTGACGGAGCTAGGGCTACTGCTAATTACAAGTTCTTCTCTGTCGGCAACCCGAACACCAAGTACAGGCTGAATATTGGTGGCTACACCGGGACCGCTGGTGATGGACTGACAGGACACAACAATCACAGCTTTTCAACTCATGATCAGGACAATGACATTTGGGACTCAAATTGTGCAGTATCATTCAGAGGTGCATGGTGGTACACCAACTGCCATTCCTCTAACCTGAACGGGCTCTACCTCGGTGGAGGACATGCTTCATATGCTAATGGAGTCAACTGGAGTCTGTTCAAGGGAAACCACCATTCACTTAAATTCACCGAAATGAAACTGAGGGCTGCCTAAGTGTGTGATCGGCTATGGACTGGAAATTAAAACCTGCATCAGAATCGAGTATCATAGTCTTGAATATCTAGTTATTCAGCTGTAGTGTAGTAGGCCATTGTGTAACTCATGTTGATTTCAATGGTAACATGCATGCATTGAAATATATTTCAAATATTTCAGTCCACTTTATACTGTAGTTACACAATTATAATGGCAATTAATTGTGAATTTGGTTATTAACTTTGATTCAAAATTTTCACAGTGTTCAACAGAAAAGCAAAAACAATCAGTATTCTGCTCTTGCCAGTGCTACAGACACTCATAAATTATAATTGGTAAATGCATACGCCTCAAACCAGCTGTGCATGTAGGTACAAGTTGTACACCATCTATAGTCAGTTTACAAAAATGACAATAATTACTACACCAATTCACATAATGTACACACACGCACACACGCGTACACACACAGATCATACCTTGGCATGTAGTCAAATATAGCCGTATTCCTGTGAGCACACACACAGTGCTGTTGTAGTTGACAAATACAGTCACATGGTCCCATTCAGACGATGTTACAATAACTTGTTTTCTTGCAAGATACAAACTAATTTGTCAACAAATCCCTTTACGTCCTTAAAAGGAATAAAGATGTCAAGGAAGGGTGAAATTATGTACAGTAATTACTAAATTAAATTCTCCAGTAGAAAAACAAATAGTTGGAGTAAAAACTCGTGGGGCTTGTAACTTATTACATATTTACTGTATATCTATCGGGCATTAGAACCCTGAAGTCAAAATGACATTAATAATAATATTATAGGGGCTGCTTGTTGCAGCCCCTTAGAACCCTCAGCACAGAAGACACCCTCAATCGTCATTGTATAGACGACTGAGGGTGTTATGTACTAGAGTCACTACAGCTACATACTATAGGCATGCACATGTGCAATAGTCACAGTGAATATCATACAGGACAAATTGGCTACTACGTATTCAACTGCACACAAGATGACCTGTTAGAAGTAGAAAACCGCAAGTGATATTTGAATGTCTATTGTATACAGGAATCCCACCTGGACTAGGAAGTAGTAACACACTTATTCCAACATTGACATCCAATCAACATTCCTTAAAGTCTATTATACTCACCATTGCTCTACTATTGCCGACAGCAAACACTGGAATGTTGGTTGATGTTTGGAATTTAACAAGCTCAGATTTGGTAACATCTCTGAAAGGCACGTCCAACCTGGAAACATGTGTAGCACTCAGTGACAATTACAACCAGCACAACATCAAGTGAACACAAACAGCATTAGGGAAACAAACAGTATTACTTGTGATACAAGTGAGGAGAGCATTGAAACACAAGATCTACATACTGTACGTGCACAACATTCTCACTGATAAAGATTCAGTAAAAAATCGTTAACACTCTTAAGACAAATTCCTGCTTAACACAAACTACATTTTGACCATTATTCGGTTTGCTGTAGTAGTGTACATGTAGTGAGCAAATCCTGATGAGAAGAACATTAACAAGAACTGATTTTGTGGGTCCCTTGTAGTTTGTCTTGACGAGTTTCTACTGTATCTGGAAGCTACCAAATTGCTACATTTTTAGTTTTAGTTAGAGTACAACGGCATTCAACATATCTGATCTACTTAGCCACTAAGGCCTTCACAATACATAGGCTCACATGCTAAGCAGTTCACTCAATCACAAAGTAATGTAGACTACACGTCAAGATGAAACACATGTTAACTGATTCTTACACTCCACAGCTCCTCACCTTGTGCCAACCGCAATGCATACAGGGGTCTCATCCTCGGCACGTCCACCAAATACTTCATCAATCTACGACAAGAGTGTTGAATCAGCAAGATATGTGCTTTTAGTGCGTTCCACCAAAGACACGCACACACATGCACACGCGCACAGGAATGCACACACACACACACACACACACACACACACACACACACACACACACACACACACACACACACACACACACACACACACACACACACACCAAATCACTCAATCCTTCCCAAGTACTGCGATCATTCATGCTGAAACAGAACATGCAAACGCTGGCATCCTTCAACATGGCCGGCTTGAGATAGTCATAACAATGTAATGAATCTTCACCACGGTCCCAGAACTGGATGTGGAGGAAGAGTGGATTTCTAGCTGGAGGAGATGGCTGTAAGGGTAGATGAGGACTCCATCACATACTGTACAACAAGCACTACATACGTATACCAGCACCATACATACCTGTACTACACACACCTGTACTACACACGTTCACCAGAACTATAGTACTCTAAATCGACTCACCTGTGCATGCCAATACAATGACGAAATGTTCAGCCCGACAGTTTAGCTATGACTACCTGGGAAATCTATGATTATGGCGGGAATAGTACGTTGACGCAAGCTATCGGTTCTTTTCGGCGATAAACATACCTTTGCCGCATATCTTCGCAATTGTAGCCGTTTTTCCAACTCCCCTCTTCCCGAAAACAGCCACTTTGATTTCTTTAACAACACAGCTACGCTACGAGGCTCGGGACAGTCAATCCCTCCGGAGAGAACATGTGGGTCCTCCAACATGATTGGAAGATGAAACGCACCTATCACGTGATACACTCGTGATAGGTTCTTTCTCATGACAATTTGAACTTGAGCTGTTTGATTTTCGATAACACAGTAAACCCTCACTAGTCCGAGAAGGCTTGTACCAAACCTGAGAAAACGTTTTTCGGATTACCGAATTTCTTTCTAGCACTGAATGGATATTGCATTTACATTAAATTGATATGTTGTGTAATATTATAATAGTAAAATGTTACAGTTCTTTTACTAACTTCGTTAGATGTCTTCACTACTACTCCTAGTCTACTCGGTTTTTAGTGGGTTTAATCATTCCATCTAATCTTGAATCATAGATGATCATATATAAGTAAGCAGGCGTATGACAGATACGAAAGCTAAGTGGAATTCAGCCTGCTAAGGGAGAAGGGGAGAAAAGCGAAAAAAAAACCCGGCAACTGCGGGACTCGAACCCAGGGTGTCTGACTAAAGCCGTCATAAACCACTGAGCCACGAAGCCACCACAGAAACCAGCCTCCACAATTCTCCTTTCATACTACACCAGTGACTACTGCTAACTGCAGTCACACACCGGCGAGACCACACGGCTGTGTGGATTATCGCGAGTCGATGTTACAGTTCTTTTACTAACTTCGTTAGATGTCTTCACTACTACTCCTAGTCTACTCGGTTTTTAGTGGGTTTAATCATTTCATCTAATCTTGAATCATAGATGATCATATATAAGATTAAATAAATATATAAAGATTATATGTTTCTGTGGTGGCTTCGTGGCTCAGTGGTTTATGACGGCTTTAGTCAGACACCCTGGGTTCGAGTCCCGCAGTTGCCGGTTTTTCGCTTTTCTCCTTTCTCCCTTAGCAGGCTGAATTCCACTTAGCTTTCGTATTATAGTAAAATGGTAAAATGCAAATCAAAGCTTGTTGTACACTCTCCATCTCTTTCTGTGGCCCATAACCCTATAGCTGTTTTCGGAGGTGCTCAACATTTTCCAATGTATGGAAGAGTATGAAATGTTAAGCACTTTCTTGTATGGGGCATGTCAACCTGATATAGCTGCCCAGCCCATCTGTGGACGTGAACTAACTTTCATATGAAACAATCTCCACAACCCTATCTGCACTCAGAGGTATATAATATATATCTAATAATAATAATAATAATAATATACACACACTTAATAAATTTTCAATGTATGGGAGAGAATGGGACAGAATGAGCACCTTGTTGTATAGCTAACGGGAAGGGGGCGTGTCAATCTCATATTCTTGCCAGACCTAGCTAATCATAACATTAAGCACCTGATACTACTCAGGTTATGGGCCACGTGCTGAGATGGAAATTGTTCCATAATTAAGTTCCCACCACCAGCTAGATCTGGTAAAATTGTCAAGTTGACATGCTACTTTTTCCATGCGCTGTGCATGCAAGAAGGTGCTTAGCATTATTTTCTCCTATTCTCTCCCATATATACATTGAAAATATTATTTAAGCACCTCCATAATTATTGCTAGGCCTAGCTTGCATGAGTTGGAAAATAATTTTTGAAACACTAGCTCCCTATCTTTGTACCTGGACTGTAACCGTATTTTTTTTTTCATGTGCATGTAATGTTGATTTATATCATATAAATACATACATGCATTATTAATTTTTATTGAATCTGTTAAACACAATACTGTACATGTTATGAATAATAACATCAATGACATATAAATTTACCATATATTATTAAATTAGAGTAATACATATTCATAATGATATATACTTGTGATATAATAATAATATTGATAGTTTACACACTTAAAATAGCATGGGGAGCCTTAGTGTCTTATTGATATTTGTGACAAACAAAAGCACTTTTGTTTATGTACATGTACATATTGGTATTCCGATGATGGCACAGCCTGAAGGCTCCGTAAACAGTGGGAGTGTTCCAGTCCATGAGAAGTTGTTACTGATATGAATTGGACACACAAAATACATGTACAGTCTGTACTTGGATACACTGTGGGGCTGGACCATCTGTTAGTGTGTCAACAGTAAGAGGCCTCTGGTCTATATGGGGTGAGAGGGCAACCTTTATTAGAGAGCTAATTTACACAACAGGTACTCTCACCTGATCATGTGCTGGGTCTACAACAGAAAAACCACTCCTGCCCATGTATCTCGGAGGACCTGCGTGGGTGTCAGATCAGGGCACACACATACACGTGTATGAACATGTACAATACATGTGTGTGTATGTGTGTGTGTATGTGTGTGTGTGTGTGTGTGTGAGTGCGTGCGTGTGTGCATGTATATGTATATGGATGTGGATATGTGTGATGGTGTTTGACAATGTGCCAAATTCTGAGCTGTCTGTAAGCTCTGATGCATGTTTGTGGGCATTATGTTTATTATTATTATGATAATAGCAAGAGTGTATTAATTGAATAGCAAAACATCATTATTATGTTGCAATCATGTCATAATACATAGAACTACATGACCTGAGAGTAAGACAATGTATGTATGTATAAGATTTGACATGATTTCTATTATAATATTCCACTGCAATGTTTAACTGGCAATGCAGTAGCCTACTAGTGACGTTATCTTGCTTCTGATGTAGACCCTCATTGCGTATCAAGCTCAGCCAATAGCTCTGACCTTCATCTCAGTGAACTTCAGAGAGTAGTGATATCCCTTCCAATGATACCAGTTCACACCTTCAGCTGAGGTAGAATAATTATGATACTTCCCATTCAAGTTGGAATAGTAACATGCATTGTACCACCATGCTCCTTTGAATGCCTCTGCACAGTTCCTATTCCATAAATCGTTGTCTTGGTCATGTGTTGAGAAAGGTCTGTTGTTGTGATTTACCATACTGTCACCGGCTGTTCCCGCATACCCACTGACTTCAAGCTTGTATTTGTTGTAAGCATCTCTCACTCGAAACGAGCTGTACTGAGCATATTTCTTGCCTCCGAGAAAGTCTGCCATATCGACTCGAAGTTCGGATTCTGTTCTTCCTGCCGTGAGGCGATTCAGATTATCCAAACCAAGCCAATGTTCTCCGTTAAGACTACCAAACCCATTGGCATAGTAGTACCATTCTCTGTAAAAGTTCTCACTTCCATTTTGTCTCCTCTGAAAAACAGTCCAACCTCCTCCATTGGTGTCCATGTCGCAATAAACATCAAACGGAGCAAGGTGGTCTGGTTTGATGGTGTAGACGCCGGACTGTGTGGAACCTCTGTTGAGTGCATCTTGGCAGTCTCTAGGTAGTGTAGGGTTTGTAGGAGCTGCAAATCTCTTACACGACTCAGTGCACTTCTGAAGACAGGAACTCTCCATGTAGTACCCTTGAGCGAAATGGGTCAGAATTACACTGAATATGGCAGTCATATAGAGGGAAGTCTTGGCCATTTTCTTATCTTTTCCACTGGCTGACTATACTGCTAAGTATCTAAACACAATAATCAACTTTCTCCACTACTTACTAACTGGTAGATTGTATGGAGAGGATAAATCAGCTCCTCTTTATATAGGGTCTGAAGGTGTTATTGCAATAAACCACAAGTTGTTTGTTTATATAAACTGTTTGTTTAGCAACCACACACCATGATTATAATAATTATTACAGATTATAGTAATATTACATGAGAGTATAGTATAGGTTATAATCGGCTTCTAAACTGATCCTCCATACGTATACGTGAATATTGTACAAGGAGGGAGGTTATGCTACATCTGAACAGATGCTAAGAGCTCTGAAGATTCCAAGTGACTGAAAACTATATGAATACTGCAGCAATGGATACATTTTGGAGGGTAATCAGTAGTTTCCATGTTAGAAAATGACACATATCTGTATTTTCCTATTTATAAGCTGCAGCCACCACAGTGTTACAATAACTTGTTTTCTTGCAAAATGCAAACTAATCTGTCAACAAAATTAATCCTTTTATGTCCTTCAAAAGAATGAAGATGACAAGGAAAGGTGAAATTATGTGTAGTAATTATGAAATTAAATTCTTGAGTGAAAAATAATCCTCAGGACAGAAGACACCCTCAACAGTCATTGTATAGACTAAGTACTAGAGCCACTATACAGCATGTACATGTGTAATAGTCACTGTGAATATCATGCAGGATAACATGAAATGGCTCTTACGCATTCAACTACACACAGGATGACCTGTTAGGTGTGGAAAATGTGTAAGTTATATTCAAAGTTTATTGTATACTGCAGGTTTCACTCCTGGACTAGGTAGCAGTTACACACCTATGCTGACACTAGACATCTAACTACAGTATGAGTAGATATTTACCATAAGAATAAAGAATACGTTTAGAGTATAATAATATATAATAATAAATCTATTTCTTATTTTAAACAAAACTTACACATGCACACATACACACACACACATGCACACACACACACAACACACACACACACACACACACACACACACACACACACACACACACACACACACACACACACACACACACATACATTGAGGTACATACTGCATATACTGTCCATATCTCACTAGACTTTTATCGGTTGTATATCACTTGGGCTCACACCAATTAACAGGCAAATTTATGAAATGGCTCTGACACCTTGTCTACCTGATGTGACTTCAACAGAGTATACCACTCACACACTTACCCCTGTTTACACACTTACAATAGTATGGGAAGCCTGAGTGTCTGTCTGATAGGTGCTGGTCAAGCACAAACACACTACTGCCTATTTAGATTTACATATTTAATTTTTGCAATTTCAGAATTGGACCACTTGTAAGTTGTGTCAACAATGGGAGTGGTCCAGTCTATGGGGTGAAAGGGTACTATACCATATTCTTTGGTCACACACAAACACATACACATTCTACTGTACTTGGGAATATAGTGGGTTTGGACCATCTGTTAGTGTGTCAACAGTAGGAGGGCTCTGGTCTATATGGGGTGAGAGGACATCCTTTATTAGAGAGCTAATTTACACAACAGGTACTCTCACCTGATCATGTGCAGGGTCTACAACAGATAAACCACTCCTACTCATATATCTCAGAGGACCTGCGTGGGTGTCAGATCAGGGGCACACACATACACATGTATGCACATGTACAGTACATCTTCCATTACACAAACCTTAAACATGTATCTGAACTATAGTGTCCACACTGAGTCTCAGGGCACATTCCCATATCGTACCACAAGTAGCATATTCTGCTTAGTTAACTTCTAGTTGCAGAGTGGTTGAAGTGACTAAGGAGTCTGTAGCTGCATGGTACTAATCCCGTGACTGTATGACATTTGATATCGTTGTGATCACATATAATACCACTGATTAATATTATTGTTATTCACCTATGTGAATGTTTCACTATTACAACTGTATACAAAGTAGTATACAAACTGCAGTTAACCTCTCAATATTCATGATTTGAAAGCATGTGCCTATATCTGCAAATCCATCTTGTCCCTATAGTGGCTGTACATAATAATGTTATTATAATACTCTCTGCAGACTGTATATTGATATTCTATAATATACATACATGTACAATATACCCATTGCAATGACATTTATGCAGCATATACACAAGTACACATGCTATTGCATGACAATTATTGTGCATGAATCAATGAACTGTATCATATGTAAGTATGCACATATCCACCCATGGCCACTTACCACATTCACACATACGTACAATGAATGCACCCAGCTACCGCATAAACATAGTTCATATGCACACACATGTACACACTAAAAGGCATGCTCACATACATACATGTGCACAAATGTACAAATACACACATACACGCACACATGCACTAACACGTACACACACTCACACACACACACACACACACACACACACAGTGTCACACACACACACACACACACACACACACACACACACACAGTCTGCATAAGAAATAGATAAAGGTGTATCCCTTTTGGACAGCCAGGTTACTTGTAGTATATTATACGGCTTGGCAGAGTAAACCACTACCACACTTACCCCTGTTTATACACTTACAATAGTATGGGAAGCCTGAGTGTCTGACTGATAGGTGCTGGTCAAGCACAAACACACTGTGGGGTGAGAGGATACTATACCATATTCTTTGGTCACACACAAACACTTACACATTCTACTGTACTTGGGTATATTGTGGGGTTAGAGTACCTGTAAGTGTGTCAACAGAATACTGAAAATGTGAGGAAATGAGAGTATAAAAGAAGCTGCAGTCACCACAGCCAGACCAACTGATCCAACTCAGCCTCAAAGGGAGAACATATCAAGAATTCCATAACTTCACTATGAGTTCACTCAAGATCACTTCACTTCTGTTGATACTATCAGTGATAGTCACAACAGGACTGGGATGTGAGTTGATATGTATGTGTACTGTACACTGATCATGGCAGTTGATCCATAAGATGTTACCATGGCTATTATAGTATACTAACATAAGGATATAGACTTGACATTTATACATTGAACTGCGACACTGTAAGCAATCCACATCCTGCATGTGAGTAGTGAGCAGTTACATTCACTGAGATCTGTACTATAGCTTAGCTATGTCATCCCCATTGAGTGGGAATTTCATTAATTATGAAAATAATTCTATACAGTATACTTCATACAATAAGACCATTGGTGAATATCTATACTCAGCTAGTGTTGGGCGGTATACCGGTATATAGTTGAATCGCGGTATTGAGTTCATACCGTTCCGGTATAATATTGTATGTTTATTCATACCGGAAACCGGATACCGATTATACCGTGACAAATTGTATAGTATACGGTATCCGCATAACTATTCGTGCAGCTGTGCAAGATGGCCGGTGTACGTAGCGTCGATTATCTACGCGTGTAGATTGCTTCTGCGACCGTGAACGATAAAAGCTGAACAAAGAATCGACAGAAATCGTATTATTTATATTTCAAACAAAGAATGGGCAGAAAGCGCGTCGCTGTCGTAAACCCATGTTTCATACTGAAGCGATTTGAAGAGTTTCTACAGTTATTGGATAGTTATGGCAAAACTAGTAAGCAAGAGCGGTACGAACAGCGTTGTATGGGACTATTTCGGTCTCGAACTGGGAAAAGATGAAAAACTGTCGATGATGCTGTATGCCAGAATTGTCGATAACAAGTGCGAGCAAAGCACGAGAACACCTCAAACTTGTTGGCACACTTCTGAACAAACCACCCCTCAGTTATTAGTATAGTATGGTATATATATTTACATAATATATAGTATAGAATAGTATGATTAGAATAGTAGGTATGTAGTTATACCGCAATATTTTTTTCAGAAATACCGTGGTACTATATTTGTTAATACCGCCCAACACTATACTCAGCCTACATACTCTCTGTCCACGCCACATACAGGTTCCCAGTGCTACAAGCACCTGCCAAGAAACTGTCAAGAGGTCCATGACAGTGGGTGCACACAATCTGGTGTCTACACCATTGATCCCAGCTGTGGTAGACCATTCCAGGTTTACTGCAACATGGACGGTCAGTACATCGTCTTCCAGAGAAGAATGGATGGATCTGTCAACTTCTACAGAGACTGGAACGCCTACGTGGAGGGATTTGGAGATCTGGAAGGTGAACACTGGCTTGGATTGGACAAACTACACTGCCTCACCACTAGGACCGCTTGTACAGAACTATGCATTACAATGAAAGCTTTTGACGGAGCTAACGCTACTGCTAATTACAAGTTCTTCTCTGTCGGCAACCCAAGTACCAAGTACAGGCTGAATGTCGGTGGCTACACCGGGAGCGCTGGTGATGGACTGACACAACACAACAATCACACCTTTTCCACTCATGATCAGGACAATGACAGCGCGAGTAGCAATTGTGCTGTACAATTCAGTGGTGCGTGGTGGTACGCCGCCTGCCATTCCTCTAACCTGAACGGGCTCTACCTCAGTGGAGGACATGCTTCATATGCTAAGGGAGTCAACTGGTATGCATTCAAGGGATACTACCATTCACTCAAATTCACCGAAATGAAACTGAGGGTTGCCTAAGTGTGTGATTGACTATGGACTGAAATTATCTACATTTGAATATAGTATGTAGTTTCGGGTAGTTATTTAGCAGTTACTGGGTAGGCCATTGTGCAAATTACGTTGACTTCAATGGTAACATGCATGCATTAAAATATATTTCACATATTTCAGTCCACTTTATACTGTAGTTACACAATTATGATGGCAATTAATTGTGAAGTTGATCATTAATTTTGATTCAGAAATTTTTAAAATTAGTATTCTGTTCTTGCCAGTGCTACAGACACTCATCGATTATAATTGGCGAATGTACACACCTCAAACCAGCTGTGTAGGTAATAGAACAAGTTGTACACCATCTATAGTCAATTTACAAAAAGGATAATAATTACTACACCAATTCACATAATGTACACACACGCACGCAGACACACACACACACACACACACACACACACACACAACACACACACACACACGCACGCACACACACACACACACACACACACACACACACACACAGATGCACACACACACAGTTGAGAAAAAAACTGTGCTATAACCACAGCTCTTATCTTCAAGGCACCATATAAACCTTACAGAATTGTAGTAAACAACAACAACAAGAAGCATGCAACATGACAAGACACTGTGACAACAAGATCATACCTTGGCATGTAGTCAAAAATTGCAGTATTCCTGTGAGCACACACACAGGGCTGTTGCTGTAGTTGACAAACACAGTCACATGGTCCCCTTCAGACAATGCTACAATATTTTGTTTCCTTGCAAGACGCCAACAAATTTGTCAACAAATCCCTTTATGTCCTTCAAAAGGATGAAGATGTCAAGGAAGGGTGAAATTATGCATGTGTAGTAATTACTATAAATTAAATTCTCCAGTAGAAAAACAAATAGTTGGAGTAAAAACTCGTGGGGTTTGTAACATATCATATAATACGTACATACATATGCATTTACTGTACATCTATTGGACATTACAGCCTGAAGTCAAAATGACAATAATAATATTATAGGAACTGCCTGTGTGGCAGCCCCATAGAACCCTCAGCACAGAAGACACTTAACAGTCATTGTATAGACTGAGGGTGTTATGTACTAGAGCCACTATACATACATACTATAGCATGCACATGTACAATAGTCACAGTGAATATCGTGCAGGACAAATTGGTTACTACGTATTCAACTGCACACAAGATGACCTGTTAGAAGGAGAAAACTGCAAGTTATATTCGAATGTCTATTGTATACAGGATTCCCACCTGGACTAGGCAGCAGTAACACACTTATTCCGACACTTCACATCCAATCAACATTCCTTAAAGTCTATTATACTCACCATTGCACCACTATTGCCGACAGCAAATACTGGAATGTTGGTTGATGTTTGGAATTTAACTAGCTCAGATTTGGTAACATCTCTGAAAGGCATGTCCAACCTGGAAAACATGTGTAGCACTCAGTGACAATTACAACCTGGCCCAGCACAACAGCAAGTGAACACAAAAAGCATTACTTGTGATACAAGTGGGGAGAGCATTGAAACACAATATCTACGTACTGTACATGCACAACATTCTCACTGATGAAGATTCAGTAGAAACTCGTTAACACTCTTAAGACAAATTCCTGCTTAACACAAACTACATTTTGAGCCTCATTCAGTTTACTGCAGTAGTGTACATGTAGTAAGCAAATCCTGATAAGAAGAACATCTGATAACAAGAACAGATATTGTGGGTCCCTTGTAGTTTGTCTTGACGAGTTTCTACTGTATCTGGAAGCTACCAAATTAAATGTTACATTCGTAGTTTTAGTTAAAGTACAATGGCATTCAACATATCTGATCTACTTAGCCACTAAGGCCTTTACAATACATAGGCTCACATGCCAAGCAGTTCACTCGACCACAAAGTAATGTAGACTACAAGTCAAGATGAAATACATGTTAACTGATTCTTGCACTCCACAGCTCACCTTGTGCCAACCGCAATGCACACAGGGGTCTCATCCTTGGCACATCCACCAAATACTTCATCGATCTACGACAAGAGTGTTGAATCAGCAAACGCATGCATGGACAGGAATGCACGCACGCACGCACACACACACACACACACACACACACACAAACACACACACACACACACACACACACACACACACACACACACACACACACACACACACACACACACACACCAAATCACTCAATCCTTCCCAAGTACTGCGATCATTCATGCTGAAACAGAACATGCAAACACTGGCATCCTTCAACATGGCCGGCTTGAGATAGTCATAACAATGTAATGAATCTTCACCACAGTCCCAGAAGTGGATGTGGAGGAAGAGTGCATTTCTGGCTGGAGGAGATGGCTGTATGGGTAGATGAGGACTCCATCACATACTGTACAACAAGCACTACATATACCTGCACTACACATACCTGTACTACACACACCTGTACTATACACACCTGTACTACACACGCCTGTACTACACACATTCACCAGAACTACACAAAATAGTACTACACACACCAGTACTACACAAAATAGTACTACACACGCCAGTACTACGCACGCCTGTACTACACACATTCACCAGAACTATACACACACCTGTACTACACACACCAGTACTACACACACCTGTACTACACACACCAGTACTACACACACCTATACTACACACACCTGTACTACACACAACTGTACTAGTCTACACACATTCACCAGAACTACAGGTGAATATTACTCTAAATCGGCTCACCTGTGCATGCCAATACAATGACGAAATGTTCAGCCCGACAGTTTTGCTATGACTACCTGGAAAATCTATGATTATGGCGGGAATAGTACGTTGACGCAAGCTATCGGTTCTTTTCGGCGATAAACATACCTTTGCCGCATATCTTCGCAATTGTAGCCGTTTTTCCAACTCCCCTCTTCCCGAAAACAGCCACTTTGATTTCTTTAACAACACAGCTACGAGGATCGGGGCAGTCAATCCCTCCGGAGAGAACATGTGGGTCCTCCAACATGATTGGAAGACGAGTCACACCTATCACGTGATACACTCGTGATAGGTTCTTCGTGCCAAGCTGCAGCTGCTGTATCCATAACACAGTAAACCCTCACTAGGCTGAATAGGCTTGCATCAAACCTTAAAGGACGTTTTCCGGATCACCGAATTTCTTTCTAGCACTGAATGTATATTGCATTTACATTTTAAATGTAAATGAATTTTTAAAATGATGCGATTGTGTAATATAGTAAAATTAATGGTGAAATGCAAATCAAAGCTTGCTGTACACTCCCCATCTCTTTCAGTGGCCCATAACCCTAGCATTCAGAGCTCGAGGTGCTCAATATTTCCCAATATATGGAAGAGTATAGAATGTTAAGCACCTTCTAGCATAGCTCCTGAGGCATGTCAACCTGATATTGTAACCCTAGTTACATTCGGAGGTGGTTTAATTTAACCATTTTCATTCAGTAATATTAATTTTGCAAAATATTATAATTGAGCTCCAACCAAGATATAAGGATTACTTTTGTGTATATGCGTGCTATGCTAGCTGTACATGTGGTTAGAGTAATTAAGCAAGTCAATTTTGCAATTACCTTTGCATATAATATAAAATACCTTGCTTGTGCATGTCATATTATTACTTATGATAAATATTATATTTTTGATCAATTTATTTCTATACCATGCATGGAAATTAATTTGAAAATTGCAGCTGACAACCACCAC
>OZ026557.1:827500-847500 GCA_964020155.1 Chondrilla cf. caribensis | reverse complement strand
CTCTATTGTTGTAGGTAGAAGTCCTTACCTGACAAGAAAAAGAGCAAGAACGAAAATGCTGACACCAGATAATGTTCGTTTGTCACCTTTCGTTTACATTCGTTACAATACTGCACCAGCAGTATCACAGGTGTATCTGTTAGACGTATTGTCGAAGAATGGATGTAATAAGTTATTCATATGGATTAAAAAACATTGACACAACCCGGCTACTATCCAGTGTTCACGACTATCCAGGGTTCACGACTATCCAGTGTTCACGACTATCCAGGGTTCACGACTATCCAGGGTTCACGACTATCCAGTGTTCACGACTATCCAGGGTTCACTACTATCCAGTGTTCACGACTATCCAGGGTTCACGACTATCCAGTGTTCACGACTATCCAGGGTTCACGACTATCCAGGGTTCACCACTATCCAGTGTTCACCACTATCCAGGGTTCACTACTATCCAGTGTTCACCACTATTCAGGGTTCACCACTATCGATTTTTCAAGTTTCCCATTCAATCCTTATATGTCTTTCGCCTGGACATAACACGACAATTGAGTGTATGTAAAACGCTATACAGTTTTCTGAATGTGCAATTTGGGTTGCATCAAATGACTGAACATACGTATGTATGTACACTGATATTTATTGTCCTTCTGTTGACTCTCCCAACAGGTTAGAACTACTGGCTCAAGGAGGTATCCTCTTAGACCAGCAAACAGTAGTTTCCTTGAGTCCCGTGAGGATGTCCCTCGAACACCATTTTCCCCCGCACTCACTCGGAGATCTGTTGTCCTCACTCCCACTCCCCACACCAACCCCTCCACTGCTGTCACCAATGTCAACATGCATGCACTCAACAATGACGAAGAGATATCGCGCACAATGATAGAAACCAGTGTTAACCCTCCCAGTGAAGTTGAGACTCCGACTGCTAAGAAGAACTCAAGAAGACTGTCCTCCACACCAAAGGGCAAAGACAGAAATGCAAAATTTGTTTCATTTGCGGAGTCAGAAGGTCATCTGCCAGTTGAGGATCAAGCTATCTCTGATGATACCGTCAGCCTATCTACGATCAGTGGATCAGGTGACCATGGCAATGATGATGATCATACCTCCAGTACATCGGAACCACTTGTTGACCGATCGCTTGAGAGAGCCATTCTCAGCAACACGGGTGAAAGTAAGAGAAAAAGTGGTTCTCGGGTTCATGGCGATTTTACCCTAAACTTTGAGAACGGGAAGGGATCCTCTTGGCGTTCAAGAGGATTAGGACCACAGTCAAAGTCACTGCAAGAGAAGGAGCTGATGAGGTCTCTGCAGTCATCACGACATGGGAACCTGGAGAGAAGTATGAGGGCATTGAGGAGCACCAAGAAGCTACTGGACTACAGCGCCATTGACCCCAGTTTGGGCTATGACTGGATTGCCGGGGCTATCGACGTGGAAGAGGACGGGTCTGTCCTGCAAGCATCTGACGAGTACTTTGACATGATCAGGGAATTCAGGAGGGTGAACAGGGATGAATGTACCAGGTCAAAAACACTGAGGTCAGTGTAGAGGTTTACATAGTGTACATCCTACGTGGTATGGGATTTGACCGTACTGTGAGACACAGCCTTCATTATAGCCTGTATGTGCTAAAAATCCGCTAAAATGTGGCGTGTATTATCTGTCTGGGTATCTTTTTATACGTATGTACATACATACGTACATTTGTATGTAGGCTGGTTTTTCCTTTTGTCTATGCATTTCCAGTTAATCTACCAATTTTTTTCAAAAGGGGATTGTAGCAGATTAGCAAGAATTCATTGTACATATATGTTGTTTTTGCATGTACTGTAGTCCTGCCAGTGTTGTAACTCCAAAGACTAAGAGAAAGTACCTGACATCAGACAGTGGGTGTGACCACGATAAAACTACTCGCTCAACAAGCTATATTATGAACGACAGATTGTTCCCAGTCCCTTTGCACGAGTTTGAAGACGATACCCACTGCCCTGTGTGCGAGGGGTCCAACAGACCTGATGAAGAGGAGGAGCCAACCAGGTTCATCAGGTGGGTCAACGGAGTTTCACACTATTGTACAATCTACCTCGGGTTATCCAACCATGCTAGTTCAATTGCCAACTAAATTACTTCATTAGAAATTGTAAACTCAAGCTTACCATTGTAATTTTCCCATATCTACATACGTATGTACGTATGTATGTACATAATGTATGTACTTACTAACGTACATGTACATAAGTGCCTGTTTGGTTTGCAGTGTACGTATGTGCGTAGATGCATAAATGCTTATGTATTGTATAGGTACGTACGTACATAGGCATGTGCTCTAATGTGTGGTGATTTCAATTCCCGTGTTCATTAATACATATGCACACCCTTCCTTCCTTGTGACTGTAGGGTCAGTGTGCCTCGTGTCAGTCTACAGTCCCCTTACAAGTGGAGTAAGAAGTACAGGAGAAGAACCTGTGACCTTGTGGAAACTATGGGACTCTCACAGGTGAGTCACACTCTCTGCACATACGTACTTATGTACGTATATGTATATGTTGGTACGTATCTATGTACGCACATTGTAAGTACGTACTGTATGTAAATGCATGCATAATAGCTACATTAGTGTGGTTCTGTCAAAATGCATCTTTGTGTGTGTAGTGTGTGTTTGTGTGTGAATACATACGTACTACACACACAAGTCAACCATTGCTATAATGTTTATCTTTGGACGGAAAATGCATGTCACAATGTTTCCCTTCAATAAATCATCAAAAATGTACAACATTTACATAATGCACACATATAGTTATATCTGTGACATATGGGTGTGTATATTATGGTGATATTCTTTGTACTTGTGTATTTTCCCTATGCATACTTATATACGTATATACTTATGTATGTACCTATGTGTGTACATACAGTTAATGTACTTCTGTGTATATGTGTGAATACATTTCATGTATATACGGTACTTTTCATAAAAAACTGAACGACGTCGGGCGGTCGTCGGATGACCGTCGGTTGACCGACCGCTGACCGACCGCTGACCGACCGGGTGTTGACCGCTTCGTATTAGCACATTGACCGGCTACCGTGAACTAAAAATAGTAGCAAATATCACGTGACGTGACGTGGCAGATACGCGACGAAGACTTCTTCGTCTTCTACAGTAATAGCCGAAGGTCCCCTTGCGATGCTTTATCGTCCGCTCCAATTTGGAATACACGAACTTCAAGATTTCTTCGTTCTTTTGGAAGCCTTGCCCTTTTCTTCAGATTCTGAGCATGCTCTCGCAATTCCTCGTAGCGATTGAGTAAACCGCTAATGCCAGCTATGGTAACCGAGTATTTTTCGTCGTTCAAAATCGCTATAATCCGGCGGTAAGTTTTCCCTTTGCGCTTAAGAAACAAAATTCGCTGTTTGACGTAGCTTGAGTATACCATTTTCCTTCGAGCCCCACTTAATAATGATTACGTAAGTGTTAAAATTTATTTGACCGGCTCACCGTCGGTGACCGACCGATGACCGACCGGTGACCGACCGGTGACCGTCGGATAGTTGACCGCCCGACGACCGCCCGACGTCGTTCAGTTTTTTATGAAAAGTACCGTATGTACATGCATACATACGTACATACATATGTACGTACGTATGTGCACAAGAGTGGATAATCCAATGCCCTTTCTTGTATGCACTGTATCTCCAGCATTGTGAGCCAGGGTGGGAGTCAGCCAGGCCTGTAATAGTGCCATCACAAGACAGTGTTGACCTTTCATCGTCCCTCATACAGGTGAGCTCGTAGTGGGTTGGTATGGACATTGGGGTGTCAGACTCAATGGTGCAACTACACATAATATTATGTACATAATATACGTATGTATGCGTACAATGTACGTACGTACGTATAGTGTACTGTGTACTTTCGCTCCATTTGTAGTTGTGGTCAAGTTGCAGTGAATTTTCATTTATCTGCCATCATGTCTGTGCATGAATACATTTGCACATGCACATACATGATAGTTACTGTGATAATTTGCCAAACTCCTCAATCTGCCTCAGTTTTCCTACACAAATTGCAGCACACTTGTGATAATCTACCGGTGTACGTAGGATTGAATATCATACGTAGTTCATCTCTTGGACCTTCTCCTTCCTCAGGGTCAACTTGGGACAAGACGTGTTTCAGAAGATCTCTTGAACATGTCACGGAGCACCAAATATCGCCTGACGAACAAGACTAAACTTTAAAACAGTACTTCTCCAATAACTTCATCCAAATCTTCCATGCACGTACGTATAGTGTACATTTATATGTAATATAAATCTTTATAAAAACACCAGTCATAATAAAAACTATAATATTTTCAAGAAGATAACGAGTCTATACTATAATAAAGAATAGTGGTAATCTATTTTTAACAGGCTATAGTAGCATATATAATATACGTAGCTAGAACACGCGTACGTAGTCGGAATGGGCAAATAATACAGGTTACGTACTCCGCAGTTAGATCAGACCATAGACACTACATAACCGGGGAAGTCCCATATGAACACTCAGTTACGTACTAAAATGGCGGCACGTGCAGCACTACGAAGGCATGGTGAGTCATGCGTGTCTCGATTAGTTCAAAAATTTTATCACTCGTTAGTATACCATGCCGAAGTCAGGTATACTACGTACGTAGGTGTATATGTACGAGTGCGTGTAAGTGATGATCAACCCATTAGTGTGTTTTCTCTGATAGTACCTTAACATACCGTATGTCTACTTTGATTTAAAGCTATATCTACTCCAGCTGTAGTATGTAAGGATCAAGTAAAAAGAACGGATCCACTGGGCATGATGGTGTCATACTGCTCTGTTAGGATAGGGGTATAGGGGGTTAGGGCTAGGGATAGAGGTGGGGGTGGAGGTTAGGGGTAGAGGTAGGGGTAGTAGTTAGGGTTAGGGTTGGGGTTAGATCTGGGATCCTTTTCTGACGAATAATATTTGGAACCCAGATCTGACCCCTATACCCCTGTACCCCTCCTTAACAGAGCAGTATGACACCATGCCGATGTCAACAATCAATATGGCCAGTGGGTCCATTTTTTACCTGATCAGTATGTAACTCCCTTCTAGATCTACCATATAATTCTCAAAAGATCTAAATTTAATTTAATGTATATGACTCACAAGGCCGGCGCAAGTGGTCCGGCAAGTCCGGCATTCGCCGGACCACTTTTCAGGCCAAACTCCTAAAAAATTACAATATTAGCTTTCACCAAATGTGATGTGTGCAAATCACCTGTATGAATCTGATTCAGAACTAAAATTCTCCATAACTAGAAGCATAGAAGGAAAGAATTGATTTCTAAGCCATTCAGGGAAAACGATAGCAACGCTATCGACGGCTGTGTAGAAGCGCCATCTTGGGAGCTGGTCATGTGATACATTGCACAACCGCCCAACGCAATGTCAATCAACCAGTGGAAGGACGCCTAATTCGTTATCAAAATGACGAGCAAAAAGGATCGATATGCGGCAAGATTTTAAAGCAGGGAGGAGCTTTTCAGAGTAAATGGACAAATTTGCTCTAAATACTATTGAAGAACTTTACAGGTTGTGCACGCGCATCGAAATTCCGATTTCTCTCGCCGGTAAATGCACACGCTTTATTGTTCGAATATTACTTCTTCGTTTTTTGGTTAGTTCGGTCTGTTCTCTAGGCAGTTTCAGCTACGAAAATGGTATTTTCACTTTCTTCTCGCCGACCAAAACACTTACTTGATTTTATGGATGAAGTTCAATGGAAATCTCTAGAAGCAAACCATAGTATGTCCAGTCTCAACTCAACCATAATATGTCACCTAGCCAAATAGCATTATTTCATTTATTGACATTCAATTTATGTAGTCATTTTATTAGCATATTTGCCGGACCACCTGGAAACTGCTTGCTCCGGGCCTGTTATGTGATATCTCAAGTGTGTAGGTGGTTGGGGTTTAGAACGGGACTTTTAACACTATGCATTTCCCTGTCTGCACACACACACACATACACATACACGTGCATGCACACACACACCTATAGAGAATGTAGTGAAGAATGTATTGGAGAGTAACCATGCCTACCTGAGGGACAACTTGAGGATAGACAACCAAGTGGCAGAAAGGCTGTTTGGATGGAAACCACAGTTATTGGCAGATCCTCCCTACCACGAGATTCGCCATTTAAATGAATGTGGAAAGCACAGTGATGCATTTGACAAGTGGTACATGTATGCTATATCAAGTTACACTGAAGACATCCTCAAAGTGTTCTGTGAGTGTCTCAAAAAGATTGCGAAAAAAGATGCAAAATTTAAATTGGTGGAAGTAGCTGAGGAGATATTAAAGAAGTTCGAAGGTGATTTTTGCTGTTGTGTTTTAATCTTTATTTAGTATTATTTCTCTACAGTGACCAGGGTTTCTTGACAGTTTACTTTGCATTATTCCAAGTGAAATATTTTCAAAATTAATTGCTTATTTTCTTCAAAATAATGGAAATTGAGTTGGTATTTGCAAATCGTTGTTAATGACTACATCTCAAGGGATACTATCTGGTGTAATGACGTCCATTGTTCTGCTGTATTTATAATTTATTTTGCTTTTTATCACTAATTTTAGAAGAAAAAGTAAAACCTGTTACTCCAATAAACAAAATGGAATCAATTCTTAATAATTATTCATGGCAAAGTGAGTATGTACATATGTGTATGTATACATTGGTACTGTATACACGTACATTGTTTTCACATAAGGTATAGTATTATTGTTATTATTATAATACTGTACTGTGTACATATTTTTGCTAATCAAGTTAAACTGAAGAATGTTTTTTTGAAAAATGTGTTTTTGTGTACTACATGTTTACCTGAAGTATTTGTCACCTTGGGTTGTTTGGGCGTGATAAGGTCCATTCAGGTGTAGGGATCCATTGGGTGTAATAAGGGTATACATGTACATACATGTCTTTTTGGGTTCATTTGTTCCATTGGACTTTAGTGAGACCCCATGGTGACTAGGGAGGTGACGTCCACTCCTGGTCACAAAGGTCTGTAGCACCTCCAGAGAGGTGTACGCACATACATGTGTTTTGGAATAATGTCATTTGGACTCTGGGGAAGAGGGGGTGTGGTTATAGAAATTCCATTCCTGCATGGTTACCCTGAGGTGTGTATATACGTAGCACCTGTAGAGGAGTGTATATACAGCTTGATTGTGTTTTTGTGCACAAATACATCATTTGGTCTATAGGAGGTTGTGCAGAGCAAAGGAAATTCCATTCATGGTCACTGTGTGGTCTATAGCACTTCAAGGTGTATAAGTCACCTTTTGGTGTGGTAAGGGCAAATTCAGGTGTGGTATTTGCCATTTAGGTTTGGAGGGAACCAAATGGTGTGACTACAGCCTCACCTCCCATGCTCATACAATAAATATTATGCTGCATGGAGATCATAGTCATTATCATAGGTATACTCAACCATCAATAAGCATAGAATTATTTACCATTTGTGTTACTTCAAGTATTCATTACTTTCTGTACTGTAGTTGCCTGCTCAATTGTCATCATTTTCCTTGCTGCCTGCTTGGGCAAACTTTTGCTATCAGGCCATGAGGTACGTAATGTACAAATGCATGTATTGTCACCTAAAGGTGTGTGTTGAAGGGAGATGAGATATAGACCGTTTGAGCCTCAGTCAATGTCCTAATATCAAGAGCCAGGTTAACATACAGAAAAATAATAAATAAATATTTTGTTTTGCTGTAAAGAGGTAAACATTTCAGTTGTGAGTCTAATTTCCTAAAGGAAACAGCCTAAAACCGTAGAAACCATGGGTAGTACTATGACACCATTATACATATACTACTACGTACATACGTACATATTATGTACCGATTCATGTAAATGTTTTATTAATTGATCTGAAATCAATTTGACATAAACATCGGGATTTGCCTTCAAGCATATTGCGTCTTATGAGAGGCTTACTGTGTAGATAGGTGCAAACATCACCTTTTAGGATTTGTAAAAAAGTGGAGATTAGGAATATTCTATTAGACTATAGAATATCCATGGTGTAAGCTAGTTATTAGATATTAGTTATTAGTTACCTTGATCATGTTTTCACAAATCATCACCGATTTTTTTATTCTTTGAGGTTTGCACCTGTCCTGATAGCAGTAACTCACTAAGAAAGTTGACGGAATCTCTCGTTTTACAATACAATGTTCAACTATGTGACAATTCTCGGCTATAGGCTAGGATCCCACCTCTATACTCAAATTCCACGGTATTGTTAGAAATCAAATTGTTTATTGTTTTTCTCACAGAATAAGGATAATTTCCGAGAGAAACTTAAAGACTTCTGCTTAAAATCCTCAATACTTGCCAGAGATGATCTGTTCTTCAAGTTTGGACGCACAAAAATGAGTTTCTCTCCAATTACTTGTTTCAACATGACTGGTCGGTCCATGTTTGATGCATCAAGTGTCTGTGAGAGTGTGGCTGATTCTGACTTATACTCAAACAAATGCTCTGATGACTTTTCTGCAATTCTTGACATTTCTCCAACTGATGGTCGTAGAAGAATTTTAGTTGGAGGTGAATTTGGGGCAGGAAAATCCACTCTTGTTAGGAAGCTGTGTCATGACTACACTGCTGGGACTTTTGCTCAAGAATATGAACTTGTAGTCAAGGTCGAATTAGGTCGAGGTCCCATAAAGTCGCTCACAGACTTAGTTGCCACCAGTATTGGTCGTCCAGATCTTGTTGATGAAATCGTGTCATTCATAAACGAATCAAATGGGGCTGGCGTTTTATTTCTCTTTGATGCTTTTGATGAATTTCCACATATCAATGACAAAAATTCAATAATCATGGATATCTTTGAAGGTAGAATTGCTCCAAAGTCATCATACTTACTAACATCTAGACCTTCAACTGCCCCGTCTCTTCTTCCTCACGTTGATCTACATATTTTCCTCTGTGGTTACACTAAAGTACAAGTCAAACTGTACATTAACTCGTACTTCCAACACAGTGACATTCCAGAAAGGGGAGACGAACTGCTCAACGTTTTGTCAAAAAACTTCCGTTTGTCTCGTATGTGTTCTTCTCCACTCATGCTCCTGATGATCTGTAACATTGCCAATACAGCTGACACAGAACTTGTGACACACCTCGCCGAAGGAGATGTTACCTTTACTGAGATATTCAATAAATCGTTGTTATCCATAGCAAGCCGTTACATGGATAAAGATGAAGGGATTAAACCAACTTTACTCTACCCGGATCACTATATTAGAGCCACTGACTTCAGGAAGTTGACTAAGTTGGCTCTTACTGGCATTCAAAATGATAAGCGTTTTTTCAGTATGGCTGATGTGGATTATATTAAAAAACTTGACCTTGGATGTGAGCTAACTGACCTGAAACATCTGGGAGTTCTTGCCAACATCACAGCGTCAGGTCAAGTTGGAGGAACGGTTCATATCTACCACTTTATTCATTACAGTTTTCAAGAGCTTCTTGCAGCTTATGAGGTGGCTTTTTGGCAGCCAACTGACCAAGAGCACTTTTGGACAATGAATCTTGTTATGGACCATAACAAGTGGCAACTGTATAATTTAGTAGGAATTGGTTATGAAATGGTCTTCCTCTTCTATTCGGGCTTGGCGGGACTTAAGACCGAAAGCATTCAACGTCTTTTACTAAAAGCCATCAAACCTGATATGGGGCTTCGCATCTCCCTGGATAATCCTATGATTGAAATGTGTCCCTACCTTCACGAAAGCCGAAATACTGACTTTGTACATAAAGTTATGAATCGTTTTGGAAACGAACTTGAAATTGAAAAATCCATGTACTATAACAAGAACCACCATCGAACTACAGTTTGGTGTCTTTCTCATCACATGAACTTGACAGGTTTAAAGTTTTCTTCATGGACAGCAGCTGAGGTTGCTGGTGTCCTGAGCGATTTCGATGCCAACCATACTTTTAGAAATGTTACAAGTTTAGATTGGGATGTGTCTGGTGATTCCAAAGGTACTGTGTGTTTATGTGTGTACTGAAGGCATGTGTACGTCATCAACTCGTTTGTACATACTTATTTAGGACTCTTTGACGTATACAGTTTCTTTGGAAACAGACAATTGGAAACACTAAATCTGAACCTTGCGGTAGGTAGCTCACTCATTTCATGGTGTGGACGTGTGAGTTCATCTTCATGAATTTCTCCGCTTGAAATCACACATGTAGGACCTAACTGAGGTTGAAGCTCAACAGATTATCATCAACCTTGTGGCCGGCAACACGTTCTCTTTGACCAATGTTGTCATTGTTGGTGGACCCAAAAACACATTATGTGAGCTTTCATGACATCATGTCTACAACAAACACACACCTCTACCACAATGGAATTGCATGAATACATGTGTGTGCATATTTGCATCTTTAATTTTATACAGATCCCACTATGTATTCTTAATATTATACTTTTGTACATATTACGTATATGCATCACACTGTATACACTCTCTACAAACGTAGGTCTGGATTCAGTGATTTCTGTTCTTAGAACCTGTCGTGGATTGAGATCTCTTACACTTAAATCAGTGTCTGTGTCTCACCATCATCTTCAAGACTTGTTAATGAGTTTACCATCGATCACAAAACTGGAGTTTTATAAGGTTGAAGTGAAGGTTTGTGCATGTATGTGTGTATGTATGTATGTGTGTGTGTGTGCATATGTGTTATATGTGAGGCTACAGACAGTGATATACATACTTGTGTGTGTGTGCTTGTATATGCCCATATGTGTGGATGTGTGTATGCACTATACAATATCCCTATTTAAGTGGAACCTCTCTATTATGAACCTCTAAATTCCAAAATTCTCTATAAGGACATCATACTGTGTCCCATTGTAGTACGGTAGTTTATAAAATGACCTTTGAATTGAGGGAACCTCTGTAATGAGGATATACATATTATTAAGGTCCCAAATTGTGCTTAATATAGAGGTCCCACTGTATATCTATGTGTATCATGTGTCTGTTTTGTAAGTAGTGTAGTAGGTATGTAGTACAGGCAGTGTCCAAATCAGATGTTTTTCATAAGATGTGTTTGTGCATACTGATGCATATAGGGTACATATATACTAGTTGTGGTTGAATTGTATCAGAATTGTTTGTTCACCCAATACAGTGGAACCTCTCTATAAAGGACGCGTTGGGACCATTATTTTAGTCCTTATTACAGAGGTTTCCTCAATTTAGAGGTTATTTTATACACTACAGTACTACACTGGGACACAGAATGGTGTCCTTATTATAGAGGTTTCCACTTTTCAGAGGTTTGTAATAGAGAGTTTCCACTGTACTCCTTTTACCATAATCTATTCTGACATCATTTCCACAGTCTTACTTACCTCTGAATGTTGTTGGTACTCAACTTCAAAGAGCCATAGGTACACCTAAGGACCTGACACATTTTTGTATCAGAGGCTACACCTCTGAAGTACTGGAAAGAGCAGCTGTTCTTGCTCTTGTTGATGTGGTACAACTGGAACATTTACAACTAGGTTTGCCAGTTGTTGGGGATTTTTCTAGTGAGTCCATAGTCTAGCATACAGTATACAGGTGTGTATTGATACATGGAAGCTTATACTTTGTACACATGTTATTTATATTACATGTATTTTAACATGTAGTATCATGTTTATGTACGTACATTGTCTTTGCTTCGTATTGAGACTAGTAGTATGTTGTTGTTTCAACTTGTTTGCTTGTGTGTGTGTTTGTGTGTGTGTGTGTGTGTGTGTGTGTGTGTGTGTGTGTGTGTGTGTGTGTGTGTGTGTGTGTGTGTGTGTGTGTGTGTGTGTGTGTGTGTGTGCATGTGTGTATGTGTGTGTGTGTGTGTGTGTGTGTGTGTGTGTGTGTGTGTGTGTGTGTGTGTGTGTGTGTGTGTGTGTGTGTGTGTGTGTGTGTGTGTGTGTGTGTGTGTGTGTGCATGTGTGTGTGTGTTTGTGCACGTGCACGTGTGTGTGCATGCGTACATATGTGCATGTGTATGTATGTTTATGTGTGTATATGTGGTCATACTTAGGTGTGAATGCGTATTTGTATAGGTATCCTGCCCATAGGTGCTTATAAACGTGTGTATGTAATAGTTATATACAGTGTGTTCACACAGCTGTAATGAATTTAGGGACAGCTGACCTGAAGGTAAGCTTGATAAATTTGTTACTCCTGCGTGAACATACTGCAACTGGCTTATCTTTCAAGAATAAACTTAAAAAGGTTGTAAAATCAAGTAAAATTGCTACTGTTTTCTTAGACGTCTTTGCTAGCAACTTTATACGCTTTCATCTAAATAAAAAGCCAGGGACATTTAACAAGGCAGGCATCTGCGCTCTCATTGAAGGTCATTGTCACACTTTTCAGTCAGTGCACAGTGCAGTAAACAGTTTACTATAATATTATAAAAGCACCCTCTGATGTGTGGCTTCATCAAAAGTGTGTGTTTACAGCTGTGAGTATGTCCTGGTGGACATACGTGTATGTACACACCCATGTACAGTTGTATATCCAAGCATGTTTGTTTGTGTAATATATCTACAGGGGAAGAGGTCTTGTTACCTATTGTCAGGAGCCTACAGAATGGGAAGATACGTGTCTTGCACATCAGTGGACTGATGCTCTCCAGTGACACTGTCTACGAGGCATTCTTCTCCAGTTTTTGGCATTCTCCAATTTCCGAACTTTCTCTGGAGTTTGGCGTGACAGAAACACTGGTAACAAAGTGTGACTTCACAGTTTAATGCAACACATAGACACATACAACACGCAATCTTCAATGTAGCACAAAGTATACATACAATGAACCATGTATAAGAGCCACAGTATATAATATAATGTGTGTGTGTGTGTGTGTGTGTGTGTGTGTGTGTGTGTGTGTGTGTGTGTGTGTGTGTGTGTGTGTGTGTGTGTGTGTGTGTGTGTGTGTGTGTGTGTGTGTGTGTGTGTGTGTGTGTGTGTGTGTGTGTGTGTGTGTGTGTGTGTGTGTGTGTGTGTGTGTGTGTGTGTGTGTGTGTGTGTGTGTGTGTGTGTGTGTGTATGTAGTAATCTATTATGTATTTTACAGTATTATACAGTATCAGTACTTGCGTATGTACTACATACCTGTGTGGGGTATGGTACAGTACTTGTATGGTGATTTCCTCTTGTACACATACGTACATATTACGCACTTACATTGTCACATGCACCACATCAAAAGTATCCACGTTCATAGGATTTGTTTTTACGTGAAAACTGCAACTAATGACTAATTGAGTGATGATTGAACTGAACGTACGTCAATTGCCCGTATTTCATCATTATTTCACAGTCTTCTGGAAAGGGAATGGTACTAACTGCATTTCAAAATGGTATTCGAAACTGTACCTCTCTGAAGTCGCTGTCACTAGGAGGAGTAGTGCCAATGAAAATGTGGGAATTGCCAGTGAAAGTGACCAGACATGTCATCACAACGATTTCTCTTTGTCGTGGTTTGGACCGAATTGAATTGAAAAGAAGTACCTTTAGTAAGTCATCAATCTGTCCAAGTGACCAAAGCTCTAAGGCAATGCATAATTTGGTGTTGTGTGGAGTAGATAGATGGGAGAGGTGGCATAGAGGGAGATTATGGAAAGCGGTTCACTTTTTTCACCCTTGCAATAATGAAACAAAATTTTCTGTATTCTTCGTGCTCACCCAGGGTTTAAGTTATAGAGATGTTGGATTATAGTCTTTGGATTATCAAGGTTCGGTATATTATGAGATTTACAATGCTATGTGATTTGCTATGCAGATCTTGATCTTGTCAAGAGGTTGTCTGTGTTTGTTGGGAAGAGCAGGGTCCGCTCGGTGAAACTGGTCAAGGTTATGGGACTCTCTGCACAAAACATAGCAACATTCCTTATCAACTCTCTTGAGAATATGTTCCTGGAGGAAATCTATATATATTCCAGTGAGATGAACTCACAAGATAACCAGGTGTGTGTGTGTGTGTGTGTGTGTGTGTGTGTGTGTGTGTGTGTGTGTGTGTGTGTGTGTGTGTGTGTGTGTGGTGTGCGTGTGTGTATGTGTGTGTGTGTGTGTTGTGCGTGTGTGTGTGTACACGTGTGTGTACGTGTGTGTGTGTGTGTGTGTGTGTGTGTGTGTGTGTGTGTGTGTGTGTGCGTGTGTTTTTGTGGGTGTGGGTGTGGGTGTGTGCGCACGTGTGTGTGTGTGTGTGTACATACACTACTTTTTTGTGTCTGTGGGTGTCATTCATTTCATGATCATACCTTCTTCTACACTCGACAGGATTTGGTGGATAAAGACCTTTTGAATCAACTCACACAGGTCATCAGTGGCACTACATCTCTAAAGCATCTAACTGTGCACTGTGCCTACCTCAAATGGACCAACATAGCCCGATCACTCATGGAGGGTGCTGCAGAGAGTGATTCATTGAAAACATTGGACATTACTGTTGACCCACCTCCAGATAACGTGGTGAAGGTGAAGCATTTAAGCGGTTTAACTGTCAAAGTTGCATCGCAAGGTATGTCCCCCCTCAGTTGAGTATATCATTATGTCATTAATAATATGCATACACACATACGTACACACACACACACATACATACATGCATACATGCATATGTATATACATACATACATATGTATGTATGTACTCACATAAGTACATACATACAGTACATAAATATATATTATGTGTATAAATACGTATACATAATATACATAGTACATTCATAAGTATTTACTTACATACCTAGGCTACCTACATACATACGTACATGTGTAGACAATCATTAATTTTACCTATCTTGAAATATTGTTTGGTTCTTCAGATCCTAAGGTAATGATGGTATGACCTTTCCTGTGTAACAGAAAGCTGGTAATCAAGACCTAACTCCCCTTTCAAGCATAACTGTGTGTGCATGTTCTGAACATAATGAACTTAATTGTACTTAACAAGTGAAGTACACGTGCATGTAATTTTTAGCAATTTTTGGTTCCAGTTTTCTTGTTTATGTGCCATATTACATATAATAATTAGCAAATTATTATAATTGTGTTTGAGTGTACATATGTGTGTTCGTAGTAGCTCATTTCATTCCTCAGGGTCAACTTGGGACAAGACGTGTTTCAGAAGATATCTTGAACATGTCACGAAGCACCAAATATCGCCTGACGAACAAGACTAAACTCTAACACAGTACTTCTCCAATAGCCTCATCCAAATCTTGCATGTGTAGTGTACATTAAGTATAGCTAATATTGGTCCAAGTGTGCACATATGTACGTCTTATATAACAATTTTAACCTCTTTTCATAACATAATAAGTGAAATAAGTAGTTCATAATTTCATTGATTCAAATAGAGCCCATGCATGTCTAGGCATATGTACGAATGTATATATGCATATTATGCAGATAATATTATGATTATAATGTAATTTCATAAGTACATATTGGCATTTTGGGCTACTGTTGTGCAAGTGATCATGATTTGGACACTTATAATTAGTCCGTAGCTATGTATAGCTATAGATCGTCATGCATCCGAATGGACCTCTTCCTACCACACGTCGTATATCTACACGATCGATCGCGATCGGTTGCATCATGGATATGACTATCCATGTTTGCAATTTTGGTTATAGGCGGGGAAGTCCCATGTCCCAAGCGTGTGTATCTAAAATGGCTGCCGAGGAATCCGTACACGCACTAGATAGAACTGGTGAGTCTCAGATAATTAGTCGGAACGTGTGGCATAGAACGAGGTTGTGCGTGAATTTTAGAGCGATAATTTATGTGTGTGTGTGTGTGTGTGTGCGGTACGTATTTACCGAGCCCCATTACACCGACTGCGATCATTCTATAGCTATGCTAACGCTGCGATGACATATATCACAAACACTAGCTCTTTACAGATTATGCTATCGTTATGAACAATTGTTTGTCTCAGCAAGTTTAGTTGGTTTATTGGGTGATATAGTGGGAAGTTATCTCCTTAATCTGGTAGGTTTTGATTCAAAGGCTTTTATGGACAGATACCAAGAGAAATTTGTCGAGTTTGTGGTTGCTAAGAAGATTGCCAGGCGTCTCCGTATGGCTAATATTATCTCCGAAGACCTACTCCACGTAATTCTGAGTAATGGACCAGAAAAAGCTGTGGCAGAGCTGTTTTTGCACCTTCATAATGATGCCAACTATGATAACATCAGAAAGCTCTATGGAATCCTGATTGCCACTCCTGGATACCCCAGAATGAGAAAGCTTGGTTTTGATATGAAGAATGATACCAGTGACCCCCTACAAAGTACACCCAACCCTGGCAAGTGAAGCATGGAGTATTAATCCATGCATGTATCGCAAACACTCTTAATAAACAAACCTACAATCCAATTTGCTATAGATCTCCCATTCACAAAAGGTCTTCTCTGTAGGCATATATGTCGCCCTAGAACATGCTATTATATCTTTTACACCACTCTGTTCAACAGACTCACATGGTACATGCACAATATACATGTTGCTATAGATTTTTGTCAGTTTGTGTAATTGTGTATATTCGTTTCCTTATTAGAATTCAACTGTGAACAGTTTATGGACAAATATGAGAAGTTTATTGAAATTGTAGCTGCCAAGAAAATTGCTAAGAAACTTTTTATATCACACGCAATAGATCAAGACTTATTACACTACATTGAGAACAGTGGTCCTGAAGAGGCTGTTGAGGAGCTGTTCCTGCACCTCAAGTACAACGCTGACTCTGATGCTATCAGAAAGGTGTGTCGAATCATGGTCACCACCCGTTGTGGTTCTGAAATGAGAGCACTTGGAGAATTGATGATGAAGGATGAGGAATTACCACCAGCCATTGGTAAATTGGTAATTCTAATATAGCATGTGATCGGATAGTACGTATAGCCTTTGTTTGATATTGGGTGTAAGCTATAGTATTATTTTCTGCCATACACTGATTGATTTGAAACCATTTGAATTTTTTGGTATGCATTACTAACATTGCATGCATTGGTAACTATGTTACGTAAGTCTAATACAGTGTATACCTTTGAAGTTTGCTCACTTATAATAACAACTATAATAATAATATCCAATTTGGGTAGCAAAGCATATATTATTAGGGTTGTGACATTTAATGTAAATAGGCGAATAGAAACCTGTAAGCCATGTTGATTCAAAAAGTAGCTCCAAACTATACACATTTGAAAGTGGACAGTTAGGGTTTACCTTAGACCACCCTTGTATTCTTAGGTGCACTATCCTGGGAGGTGTTTTATTCAGATTTTGAAAGTTTTCACTAAGAAACCAAGATATGACCATACTATGTATAATACTGTTAGACCTAGTATATTACATTGTTGTCAATATGTAGGAACTGACACAATACAATACTGCTATAAGTTTATGTTCATCATGTGTATACTTATTAATCAAGTATGAATTTATTTGTATATCTGTACTGTCACAGTGGTTTTGTTATTAATTCAATCAAATTTGAATTTACAGATGACGAGATTATTGAAGAACAGTGTCAGTTTTGTTCCATTGCTCTTCTAGTTGTCGCCAGTACGTAATACCTATACTTAATATATTATGTATATGTATGTGCATGCCTTGAGACACCGCATTGACTATAGCTACTAGCAGTTTGCATAACATGTATTATTATAATAATATTATGTAAAGATAATGGGACTTTTATTCTCCATTCTCTTATGCAAGGCAGCAGTTTTTGTCTTAACAGCAAATGTAACCAGTATGCACTATACTTACCTATGTATACAGTGTATTTGAGCTAGTACTCAATATATAATTTAGCTGCTATACTCCATGTGTCATCATAATGTTTTCTACGCTCTCTTGTGCCACAGTTGTTTTCATTTTTACCACAATAATTGCAATTGCAGTTTGGATTTTATGGATCCAACAAGGGTCACACCCATATATTATTACTGATTCAAAGTTGCCCCCTGTTTCTGAAGATTGTTCTTTGCAATACTATGATTGGTTACACAAGAATGATTCTTGTCCAGCAAGTCCTGGTCAACCAGGAGATGGCACGGTATGAAGTAAACCGTTCGCTCTGCATGTTACTATGTACATGACGTGTGCATACTAGCATGTTTATGAATGTGTATGTGAGTGTGTACGTGTGTGCATAATTATATTTTTAAGCCCCATGTTTGGGTATTTTGTGTATACTGAGCGTATATGCCCATCTTTTGTTTCTGGATTCAATTAAGCTCCTTACTTTTTGCATCTTTTCATAAATTGCCCTGAGAATTTTCATAAATGTTGAATCAAATGAAATATTGGTACCTTACCCTGCTAGCAGTAACTCGCTCTCAGTGAAAAAGTTGACAAATCTCATGTCATTTTTGTGTAGTAGATATAATGTTCATTTACATAGCATTCTGTTGTTTATGCACAGGATCAGTGTCATCGACTACGTAGGAAAATAAGCTCATTCTACGATTTTTCTTGGACCAAACCCAGAAAGAAGTTTCTTAGTATTCGCTCCACTACTGGATCACGTTACGATTTTGATAGATTCGTCCCTTTCATGTCTGTGAGCCTAGCTGAAGTAAATAAGGAAGATCTTGTTTATGGTAAAAGTAAATTCAAAGGTAAAGTTCCATTTGATGATATTCTGAATGGTCATGGTTCAGGAGGGGTCCGTAAGCGCATTCTCTTATTTGGTACCCCTGGTAATGGAAAAAGTACTTTACTAGAGCAGATCTCTCATCTGTTCCTCCAAGGGAAATTTGGTCAAGAATTTACAATGATTATTGGAGTTCAGCTGTCCCTTCTTCCTGAAAATGCTTCAGATGCCAAGATCGAAGATCTTTTCTTTACTGTCCTGGACAAAAATAATAAAACAGAAATGGAAGCTGTGGTTGAATTCAATGCCTCTTCTTGCATTGGTGATGGTGAAGGTGTCTTAATTCTCTTTGACACCTATGATGGTTTACCTCCTAGCTACCTGTCAGAGAATAGTGAAAACATTGTAAAACGTATAATAATGATTGGAGATTTGATGCCCAAGGCTTCATTCATTATAACTTCTAGACCTTCAACTGCCATTGAACTTGTTGAATATGTTGATAGGCGTATTGAAGTTTTAGGCTTTTCAGGGGATGAAGAAACATCTATTCGTAGCTTCACAAAATCATATTTTAATGAATCATATGGTGATGAGGTGTATAGGCAACTGCAATCAAAATCCCATCTTCACGAGTTGTGTCATAATCCACTTTATCTGCGGATTGTGTGTTTCATTACATATTACGATGAAACACTCCCTAATGTGATGACAGCAACCCAACTGCTTGACAATTTTGTGTGCATACTCGTTGCTAAAAGCAATAGCTCCACTTGTAGGTGTTACACATCAGTCACTGATTTGATTGAGAAGTGTGATGAATTCAATAAAATTGCCAACTTATCCTTGTATGGCGTTAACTCAAACATGGGCAGCTTTACCCATTCATTCTTGGAAAAACACCCAGAGCTGAAGGAGTTTATACCTGACCAATTCCATACTTTTGAATTGATGTATGTAATTGGCAAAATTGACAAGTACGGCTATGTTGAGGTCTCCTATCATTACATTCACCAAATTATCAGTGAATTTCTAGCTGCTTGTGCCCTTGCAAATTCCTCTGATGAAGCCCAAAGTGAATTTTGGGATGGACATCTCCTTTTGAACTATAACAGCTTTGGGAATTTCCTTCTATCAGAAGACAAATATAAAATGGTCTTCACTTTTTATGCTGGCATCAACAAGTTGCAGAATAGACTAATTCAGGATAGAATGATGCAATCCATTGATCCATACTTTGTTAAGCAACTATACTTTGATGTAGATACAACTATGACAAAAAT
>OZ026557.1:742500-822500 GCA_964020155.1 Chondrilla cf. caribensis | reverse complement strand
TGTAATTTACCTATTATAATAATGTGGCTCTTAATATTCCGACTGCTTCTTTAACAGAGACAAGGGAGATCTGTCTTATCTTAGCATCTCCAGAGCCAGCCACAGTGGTAGACCTGTGTCTATGTATACCTCATTTCATGTACTGCATGTCTGGTAACACTCCGTACAACAACCATAATACAGTGAGACCTCTCTATTGCAAACCTCTGAAATGTGGAAACCTCTATAATGAGGACTCTATTCTGTGTCCCAGTGTAGTACTGAAATGTATTAAATGACCTCTGAATTGAGGAAACCTCTGTAATAAGGACTAAACTTAAGGTCCCAAAGTGTCCTTAATAGAGAGGGTCCACTGTATACGTATAATCCATTTTCATTACTGCCAATAATTGCATCTCATAAACAATATACAATCAGACATACCATAATCATGCATACAGGTATTTAAGAGTGTAGTACTCGATAATACTGGAAATGTTACACAATACACATGTGTTCTGGTCTTATGTGGGAAGCAGGCATCAAGAAGAATACAGTCCGTAACTATTGGCTTTTGTTATTGCTGACACTAACTCCAATAACAATGGCAACTGTGAAAAGGAAAGATAAAGTAATGTGTGTGTGTGTGTGTGTGTGTGTGTGTGTGTGTGTGTGTGTGTGTGTGTGTGTGTGTGTTTGTGTTTACGTAGGTGCATGTATGCATATGTATGTGCTTTGTGTGTGTGTGTGTGTACGCATGTGTCTGTGTGTATGTGTGTGTGTGTGTGTGTGTGTGTGTGTGTGTGTGTGTGTGTGTGTACACATGTGTCTGTGTGTATGTGTGTGTGTGTGTGTGTGTGTGTGTGTGTGTGTGTGTGTGTGTGTGTGTGTGTGTGTGTGTAGGTGCATGCATGCATAATATGTATGTATTTTTGTGCGTGTGCAAGCACGTGTGTACATGCGTGTGTGTGTGTGTTTGTGTACGTGCATGTGTGTGCATGTTTGTGTACATGCATGTGTGTGTGTGTGTTTATGTACATGCATGTGTGTGTGAACATGTGTATATGTGTGTGTGTATTTTTGTGTGTGTATGTGTGACTTCTCACTTATTATCACAAGGAGTATCACTGCAATGATAGCTATCAGGACCACCCAGAGCTACAGGTACAGACGGAGACATGTGCCGTATCAAGTGCATTATCTTCTAAAAGACATTAAACCTCACACTATGATGTGTTCGTAAGCATACATGCACATATTGTAATACACCTGTTTGACACTGGGGTCATGTGTGCCCTGTACCTACCTTCACATTCTGCCACCACAGCTTGCGTCTTAGGCTTACGGCACTTTTATTGAAGTGCCCGGCATTTTGATTCAGTAAATTTGTAGAACATCAGAATCAATGAATACGAAGGTTACTTGAGGAAGACTGACATGTGTGAATACCCTTCTGGGAGAATACACCATTTGTACCACAAACTACACACACACACACACACAACACACACACACACACAACACACACACACACATACACACACATACGCACATACCATGCATGTCGTATTTTATTTGTACATACAACACACCACATACATAGGTACTAGTAAAACACACATCACATGGGTAGACAGTACAGCAAACAAGATCAAATCAAACTATTTCTACATGCTCCCAAGAATGGAATACTATACCCAAATACACATTCACACATACATACGTACATACATTTACGTACATACTCATTCTCAAGTCCTACATTCTTCCGCACTTTGACTATTGCGATGTTGTTTGGTTCGGATGCACCAAACAAGAAGCTCACCATTTGGAAACCCTCCTCAACTTCTCTTGCCATACAGTTCTACGCAGGCACTACGACTATTCAGCCACTGCTGCCCGTAGAGAACTGGGTCTGTCCACTCTAACAACACGGAGGAAACTTCACACTGCCCAAATGGTATTCAAGTGCCTGACTTCGAACTCTCCACCCTATCTCTCCCAGCTTTTCTCTTGCCCTCATTCTCAATACAACACTCGCTCTTCCTCATCTTCTCAACTTAATCTGCCTCCTCTTCGTACTTCTCTGGGTCAAAGGTGTTTCAGTTTCGTGGGTGCTTCTGTTTGGAGGTCATTACCAGTGCATGTCCGAGGAGCCATGGATTTTCAAAATTTTTCAATTCTTTGTAATCAATATTTCTCTTATTGAACATCTATGTTTTTACATTTTGTTCATTGCATGTGCATGTACAAATGTTAATTATATAGTGATTCTTAATTTTTAATTTTTAATATCCATTTATTTATTCATTTATTTATTTATTTATTTATTTTATTTATCAATTTCAATGTTGTGATATTACTTATACATTTGCTGACTCCATTTATATTTGAAATTTCTACAAATTTTATTTATTTTATCCCATTTTATTTCATATTCATTCTTTTTACTTTGTATACTCCTTTTTCTTTTCTTCTCTTTGTGGGTGCCACTTAAATAGCCTATGGCTAACGGTTCCCCACATTAAATAAGAATACCCGATACCCGATACCCGATACTGTATATACATATGTACAGTGCTAGTGAACCGGATGCTGGTTCGACACTCTGAACTGACCTGCCCGTTGTTCCAGATCATCCAGTCTTTCTCCTCTGTCCACCACCTTGCTCAGATTGTCTCTCATCACCCCCTTCACCTGCGAGTACACACCACACACAATTACAGAGCAGCTGCACATGCAGATATACTGGCAATTCAGTACGTATATATGTACCTTATATTATATAAAGTATCTAAGCTCACGATCAACCAATTTAATGCAGGAATGTACAGCTCAATATATGGTGCACATCAAAGCATATACCTAATTCAATAATAATAATGATAATACACAAATTCATTCTTACTTTCACAGTATTATGTGTTGTCTTTACATACGTATACTGTAGTCCTCCCAGTGTTGTAACTCCAAAGATATAGAGGAAGTACCTGACATCAGACAGTGGGTGTGACCACGATAAAACTACTCGCTCAACAGGTTATATTATGAACGACAGACTGTTCCCAGTCCCTTTGCATGAGTTTGAAGACGATACCCACTGCCCTGTGTGTGATGGGTCCAACAGACCTGACGAAGAGGAGGAGCCAACCAGGTTCATCAGGTGGGTCAATGGAGCTTTGCACTATTGTACAGTCTACCTCGGGTTATCTAACCATGCTAGTTCAATTGCCAACTAAATTACATACTTCATTAGAAATTGCAAACTCAAGCTTACCATTGTAATTTTCCCATATCTACATACGTACATATGTATGCACATATTGTGTATGTACTTACTAACGTACATGTACATAAGTGCCTGTTTGGTTTGCAGTGTACGTACGTACGTATATACGTACATAAATGCATATGTATTGTATAGGTACGTACGTACATAGGCATGTGCTCTAATGTGTGGTGATTTCAATTCCCGTGTTCATTCATATGTGCATACATAATATTATGCACACCCTTCCTTCCTTGTGACTGTAGGGTCAGTGTGCCTCGTGTCAGTCTACAGTCTCCTTACAAGTGGAGTAAGAAGTACAGGAGAAGAACCTGTGACCTTGTGGAGACTATGGGACTCTCACAGGTGAGTCACACTCTGCACATACGTACATATGTACGTATATGTATATGTTCGTACGTATCTATGTACGCACATTGTAAGTACATACTGTATGTGAATGCATGCATAATATCTACATTAGTGTGGTTCTGTAAAAATGCCTCTTTGTGTGTGTAGTGTGTGTTTGTGTGTGAATACATACTACACACATAAACCAACCATTAGTATAATGTTTATCTTTGGACGGATAATGTATGTCACAATGTTTCCCTTCAATAAATCATCAAAAAGGTACAGTGTTTACATAATGCACCCATATACGTATCTGTGACATATGGGTGTGTACGTATATGGTGATATTCTTTGTACTTGTGTATCTTCCCTATGCATACTTATGCGTATAATATACTTACGTATGTATGTGCCTATGTGTGTACATACAGTTAATGTATATCCGTGTATGTGTGTGCATGCATTTGATATATATTATACGTACGTGCATACATGTGTATGTACGTACGTATGTGCACAAGAGAGGAGTATCCAATGCCCTTTCTTGTATGCACTGTATTTCCAGCATTGTGAGCCAGGGTGGGAGTCAGCCAGGCCTGTAATTGTGCCATCACAAGACAGTGTTGACCTTTCATCGTCCCTCATACAGGTAGGCTCGTAGTGGGTTGGTATGGACATTGGGGTGTCAGACTCAATGGTGTGACTACACATAATATTATGTACATATGTATGTGTACATAAGTTGTTATATACGAATAGTGTATTATGTACTTTCACTCCATTTGTAATTGTGGTCAAGTTGCAGTGAATTTTCATTTATCTGCCATTGTTTCTGTGCATGAATGCATTTGCACATGCATATATGATAGTTACTGTGATAATCCACCAAACTCATCAATCTGCCTCAGTTTTCCTACACAAATTGCAGCACACTTGTGATTATTCGCCGGTGTATGTAGGATTGAATATCGCAGTTCATCTCTTGGACCTTCTCCTTCCTCAGGGTCAACTTGGGACAAGACGTGTTTCAGAAGATCTCTTGAACATGTCACGAAGCACCAAATATCGCCTGACGAACAAGACTAAACTCTAAAACAGTACTTCTCCAATAGCCTCATCCAAATCTTGCATGTGTAGTGTACATTTATATGTAATATAAATCCTTATAAAAACACTACATTATAATAACTATAATACTTATCTAGAATTAACGAGTCTATGTTATAATAAAGAATGGTGGTAATCTATTTTTAACAGGCTATATAGTAGCATATATAATATAGCTAGAGCATGCGTCTGTATACGTACGTAGTCAGAACTGTCAATAGCTGTATTATGATAATGTGCAAATAATACGGGTTACGTACCCCGCAGTTGCCCAGACGCGGTGGTGTACGTGAGGGGAAGTCCCATACAAACATGCACCCTTAATTACGTACTAAAATGGCGGCCCAGGAATTCGGACGTGTAGCACTACGAAGGCATGGTGAGTCATGCGTGAGTCTCGATTAGTTCAAAAATTTTATCACGCGTTAGTATACCATGCTGGAGTCAGGTATACTACGTACGTATGTGCACGTGTATATGTACGAGTGCGTGTAAGTGATGATGAACACATCAGTTTGTTTTCTCTGATAATACCTTAACATACCGTATGTCTACTTTGATTTAAAGCTACGTATATCTACTCCAGCTGTAGTATGTAAGGATCAAGTAAAAAGAACGGATCCACTGGGCATGGAGGTGTCATACTGCACTGTTAGGGTGAGGGTATAGGGGGTTAGGGATAGAGGTAGGGGTGGGGATTAGGGATAGAGGTAGGGGTGGGGGTTAGAGGTAGAGTTGGGGGTTAGGGGTAGAGGTAGGGGTAGTAGTTAGGGTTAGGGTTGGGGTTAGATCTGGGATCCTTTTCTGACGAATAATATTTGGAACCCAGATCTGACCCCTATACCCCTGTACCCCTCCCTAACAGAGCAGTATGACACCATGCCGATGTCAACAATCAATATGGCCAGTGGGTCCATTTTTTACCTGATCTGTATGTAACTCCCTTCTAGATCTACCATTAATTCTCAAAGATCTAAATTAATGTATATATACGTGACGTCTCAAGTGTGTAGGTGGTTGGGGATTAGAACGAGACTTTTAACACTCTACATTCCCCTGTCTGCACACACACACACACACATACACATGCATGCACACGCACCTATAGAGAATGTAGTGAAAAATGTATTGGAGAGTAACCATGCCTTCCTGAGGGATAACCTGACGATAGACAGCCAAGTGGCAGCAAGGCTGTTTGGATGGAAACCACAGTTATTGACAGATCCTCCTTACCACGAAATTTGTCATCTAAATGAATGTGGGAAGCATTATGATGCATTTGACAAGTGGTACATGTTTGCTATATCAAGTTACACTGAAGATAGCCTCAAAGTGTTCTGTGAGTGTCTAAGAGAGATTGCGGAAAAAGATGCAAAATCTAAATTGGTGGAAGTAGCTGAGGAGATATTAAAGAAACTCGAAGGTGATTTTTGCTGTTGTATTTTAATCTTTATTTAGTATTATTTCTCTACAGTGACCAGGGTTTCTTGACAGTTTACTTTGCATTATTCCAAGTGAAATATTTTCAAAATTAATTGCTTATTTTCTTCAAAATAATGGAAATTGAGTTGGTATTTGCAAATAGTTGTCAATGACTACATCTCAAGGGATACTATCTGGTGTAATGACGTCCATTGTTCTGCTGTACTTATAATTTCTTTTCCTTTTTATTGCTAATTTTAGAAGAAAAAGTAAAACCTACTATTCCAATAAACAAAAAGAAATCGATTCTTACGCAAAGTGAGTAATATATACGCGTGTATGTGTGTATAAGATACGTTGGTACTGTATACACGTACATTGTTTTAATTAGGTATAGTATTATTATTATATTATAGTACTGTGTACATATTTTTTCATGTGTTTTTGTATACTACATGTTTACCTGAAGTATTTGTCACCTTGGGTTGTTTGGGTGTGATAAGGGTCCATTGAGGTGTAGGGATCCATTGGGTATAGTAAGGGTGTACATGTACATACATGTATTTTCGGGTTCATTTGTTTCATTGGACTTTAGTGAGACCCCATGGTGACTAGGGAGGTGACGTCCACTCCTGGTCACAAAGGTCTGTAGCATCTCCAGAGAGGTGTACACACATACATGTGTTTTGGAATAATGTCATTTGGACTCTGGGGAAGAGGGGGCCGGGCATAGTTATATATATTCCATTCCTGGTTACCCTGAGGTGTGTATATGCGTAGCACCTGTAGAGGAGTGTATACAGCTTGATTGTGTTTTTGTGCTAAAAATACATCATTTGGTCTATAGGAGGTCGTGCAGAGCAAAGGAAATTCCATTCATGGTCACTGTGTGGTCTATAGCATTTCGAGGTGTATAAGTCACCTTTTGGTGTGGTAAGGGCAAATTCAGGTGTGGTATTTCCCATTTAGGTTTGGAGGGAACCAAATGGTGTGACTACAGCCTCACCTCCCATGCTCATACAATAAATATTATGCTGCATGGAGATCATAGTCAATATCATAGGTATACTCAATCATCAATAAGCATAGAATTATTTACCATGTGTGTTACTTCAAGTATTCATTACTTTCTGTACTGTAGTTGCCTGTTCAATTGTCATCATTTTCCTTGCTGTCTGCTTGGGCATACTTTTGTTATCGGGCCATGAGGTACGTAATGTAAAAATGCATGTATTGTCACCTAAAGGTGTGTGTTGAAGGGAGATGAGATATAGACCGTTTGAGCCTCAGTCATACAATGTCCTAATATCAAGAGCCAGGTTAACATACAGAAAAATAATAAATAAATATTTTGTTTTGCTGTAAAGAGGTAAACATTTCAGTTGTGAGTCTAATTTCCTAAAGGAAACAGCCTAAAACCGTAGAAACCATGGGTAGTACTATGACACAATTATACATATACTACTACGTACATACGTACATATCATGTACCGATTCATGTAAATGTTTTATTAATTGATCTGAAATCAATTTGACATAAACAGCGGGATTTGCCTTCAAGCATATTACGTCTTATGAGAGGCTTACTGTGTAGAGAGGTGCAATACAATGTTCAACTATGTGACAATTCTCGGCTATAGGCTAGGATCCCACCTCTATACTCAAATTCCACGGTATTGTTAGAAATCAAATTGTTTATTGTTTTTCTCACAGAATAAGGATAATTTCCGAGAGAAACTTAAAGACTTCTGCTTAAAATCCTCAATACTTGCCAGAGATGATCTGTTCTTCAAGTTTGGACGCACAAAAATGAGTTTCTCTCCAATTACTTGTTTCAACATGACTGGTCGGTCCATGTTTGATGCATCAAGTGTCTGTGAGAGTGTGGCTGACTCTGACTTATACTCAAATAAATGCTCTGATGACTTTTCTGCAATTCTTGAAATTTCTCCAACCGATGGCCGTAGAAGAATTTTAGTTGAAGGTGAATTTGGGGCAGGAAAATCCACTCTTGTTAGGAAGTTGTGTCATGACTACACTGCTTGGACTTTTGCTCAAGAATATGAACTTGTAGTCAAGGTCGAATTAGGTCGAGGTCCCATAAAGTCGCTCGCAGACTTAGTTTCCACCAGTATTGGTCGTCCAGATCTTGTTGATGAAATAGTGTCATTCATAAACAAATCAAATGGGGCTGGCGTTTTATTTCTCTTTGATGCTTTTGACGAGTTTCCTCATATCAATGACAAAAATTCAATAATTATGGATATCTTTGAAGGTAGAATTGCTCCAAAATCATCATACTTACTAACATCTAGGCCTTCAGCTGCCCCGTCTCTTCTTCCTCATGTTGATCTACATATTTTCCTCTGTGGTTACACTAAAGTACAAGTAAAACTGTACATTAACTCGTACTTCCAACACAGTGACATTCCAGAAAGGGGAGATGAACTGCTCAACGTTTTGTCGAAAAACTTCCGTTTGTCACGTATGTGTTCTTCTCCACTCATGCTCCTGATGATCTGTAACATTGCCAATACAGGTGACACAGAACTTGTGACCCACCTCGCCGAAGGAGACGTTACCTTTACTGAGATATTCAATAAATCGTTGTTATCCATAGCAAGCCGATACATGGATAAAGATGAAGGGATTAAATCAACTTTACTCTACCCGAATCACTATATTAGAGCCACTGACTTCAGGAAGTTGACCAAGTTAGCTCTTACTGGCATTCAAAATAAAAAACGTTTTTTCAGTATGGCTGATGTGGATTTTATTAAGAAAATTGACCTTGGATGTGAACTAACCGACCTAAAACATCTGGGAGTTCTTACCAACATCACAGCGTCAGGTCAAGTTGGAGGAATGGTCCATGTTTACCACTTTATTCATTACAGTTTTCAATAACTTCTTGCAGCTTATGAGGTGGCTTTTTGGCAGCCAACTGACCAAGAGCACTTTTGGACAATGAATCTTGTTATGGACCATAACAAGTGGCAACTGTATAATTTAGTAGGAATTGGTTATGAAATGGTCTTCCTCTTCTATTCTGGCTTGACGGGACTTAAGACCGAAAGCATTCAACGTCTTTTACTAAAAGCCATAGAACCTGATATGGGGCTTCGCATCTCCCTGGATAATCCCATGATTGAAATGTGTCCCTACCTTCATGAAAGCCGAAATACTGACTTTGTACATAAAGTTATGAATCGTTTTGGAAACGAACTTGAAATTGAAAAATCCATGTACTATAACAAGAACCACCATCGAACTACAGTTTGGTGTCTTTCTCATCACATGAACTTGACAGGTTTAAAGTTTTCTTCATGGACAGCAGCTGAGGTTGCTGGTGTCCTGAGCGATTTCGATGCCAACCATACTTTTAGAAATGTTACAAGTTTAGATTGGGATGTGTCTGGTGATTCCAAAGGTACTGTGTGTTTATGTGTGTACTGAAGGCATGTGTACGTCATCAACTCGTTTGTACATAATTATTTAGGACTCTTTGACGTATACAGTTTCTTTGGAAACAGACAATTGGAAACACTAAATCTGAACCTTGCGGTAGGTAGCTCACTCATTTCATGGTATGGATGTGTGAGTTCATCTTCACGATTTTCTCCGCTTGAAATCACACATGTAGGACCTAACTGAGGTTGAAGCTCAACAGATTATCATCAACCTTGTGGCCGGCAACACGTTCTCTTTGACCAATGTTGTCATTGTTGGTGGACCCAAAAACACATTATGTGAGCTTTCATGACATCATGTCTACAACAAACACACACCTCTACCACAATGGAATTGCATGAATACATGTGTGTGCATATTTGCATCTTTAATTTTATACAGATCCCACTATGTATTCTTAATATTATACTTTTGTACATATTACGTATATGCATCACACTGTATGCACTCTCTACAAACGTAGGTCTGGATTCAGTGATTTCTGTTCTTAGAACCTGTCGTGGATTGAGATCTCTTACACTTAAATCAGTGTCTGTGTCTCACCATCATCTTCAAGACTTGTTAATGAGTTTACCATCGATCACAAAACTGGAGTTTTATAAGGTTGAAGTGAAGGTTTGTGCATGTATGTGTGTATGTATGTATGTGTGTGTGTGCATATGTGTTATATGTGAGGCTACAGACAGTGATATACATACTTGTGTGTGTGTGCTTGTATATGCCCATATGTGTGGATGTATGTATGCACTATACAATATCCCTATTTAAGTGGAACCTCTCTATTATGAACCTCTAAATTCCAAAATTCTCTATAAGGACATCATACTGTGTCCCATTGTAGTACAGTAGTTTATAAAATGACCTTTGAATTGAGGGAACCTCTGTAATGAGGATATACATATTATTAAGGTCCCAAATTGTGCTTAATATAGAGGTCCCACTGTATATCTATGTGTATCATGTGTCTGTTTTGTAAGTAGTATAGTAGGTATGTAGTACAGGCAGTGTCCAAATCAGATGTTTTTCGTAAGATGTGTTTGTGCATACCGATGCATATAGGGTACATATATACTAGTTGTGGTTAAATTATACCAGAATTGTTTTTTCACTGAATATACCATTTACCATAATCTATTCTGACATCATTTCCACAGTCATACTTACCTCTGAATGTTGTTGGTACTCAACTTCAAAGAGCTATAGGTACACCTAAGGACCTGACACATTTTTGTATCAGAGGCTACACCTCTGAAGTACTGGAAAGAGCAGCTGTTCTTGCTCTTGTTGATGTGGTACAACTGGAACATTTACAACTAGGTTTGCCAGTTGTTGGGGATTTTTCTAGTGAGTCCATAGTCTAGCATACAGTATACAGGTGTGTATTGATACATGGAAGCTTATACTTTGTACACATGTTATTTATATTACATGTATTTTAACATGTAGTATCATGTTTATGTACGTACATTGTCTTTGCTTCGTATTGAGACTAGTAGTATGTTGTTGTTTCAACTTGTTTGCTTGTGTGTGTGTTTGTGTGTGTGTGTGTGTGTGTGTGTGTGTGTGTGTGTGTGTGTGTGTGTGTGCATGTGTGCATGTGTGTGTGTGTGTGTGTGTGTGTGTGTGTGTGTGTGTGTGTGTGTGTGTGTGTGTGTGTGTGTGTGTGTGTGTGTGTGTGTGTGTGTGTGTGTGTGTGTGTGTGTGTGTGTGTGTGTGTGTGTGTGTGTGCATGTGTGTGTGTGTTTGTGCACGTGCGCGTGAGTGTGCATGCGTACATATGTGCATGTGTATGTATGTTTATGTGTGTATATATGGTCGTACTTAGGTGTGAATGCGTATTTGTATAGGTACCCTGTCCATAGGTGCTTATAAACGTGTGTATGTAATAGTTATATACAGTGTGTTCACACAGCTGTAATGAATTTAGGGACAGCTGACCTGAAGGTAAGCTTGATAAATTTGTTACTCCTGCGTGAACATACTGCAACTGGCTTATCTTTCAAGAATAAACTTAAAAAGGTTGTAAAATCAAGTAAAATTGCTACTGTTTTCTTAGACGTCTTTGCTAGCAACTTTATATACGCTTTCATCTAAATAAAAAGCCAGGGACATTTAACAAGGCAGGCATCTGCGCTCTCATTGAAGGTCGTTGTCACACTTTTCAGTCAGTGCACAGTGCAGTAAACAGTTTACTATAATATTATAAAAGCACCCTCTGATGTGTGGCTTCATCAAAAGTGTGTGTTTACAGCTGTGAGTATGTCCTGGTGGACATACGTGTATGTACACACCCATGTACAGTTGTATATCCAAGCATGTTTGCTTGTGTAATATATCTACAGGAGAAGAGGTCTTGTTACCTATTGTCAGGAGTCTACAGAATGGGAAGATACGTGTCTTGCACATCAGTGGACTGATGCTCTCCAGTGACACTGTCTACGAGGCATTCTTCTCCAGTTTTTGGCATTCTCCAATTTCCGAACTTTCTCTGGAGTTTGGCGTGACAGAAACACTGGTAACAAAGTGTGACCTCACAGTTTAATGCAACACATAGACACATACAACACGCAATCTTCAATGTAGCACAAAGTATACATACAATGAACCATGTATAAGAGCCACAGTATATAATATAATGTGTGTGTGTGTGTGTGTGTGTGTGTGTGTGTGTGTGTGTGTGTGTGTGTGTGTGTGTGTGTGTGTGTGTGTATGTGTGTGTGTGTGTGTGTGTGTGTGTGTGTGTGTGTGTATGTAGTAATCTATTATGTATTTTACAGTATTATACAGTATCAGTACTTGCGTATGTACTACATACCTGTGTGGGGTATGGTACAGTACTTGTATGGTGATTTCCTCTTGTACACATACGTACATATTACGCACTTACATTGTCACATGCACCACATCAAAAGTATCCACGTTCATAGGATTTGTTTTTACGTGAAAACTGCAACTAATGACTAATTGAGTGATGACTGAACTGAACGTACGTCAATTGCCTGTATTTCATCATTGTTTCACAGTCTTCCGGAAAGGGAATGGTACTAACTGCATTTCAAAATGGTATTCGAAACTGTACCTCTCTGAAGTCGCTGTCACTAGGAGGAGTAGTGCCAATGAAAATGTGGGAATTGCCAGTGAAAGTGACCAGACATGTCATCACAACGATTTCTCTTTGTCGTGGTTTGGACCGAATTGAATTGAAAAGAAGTACCTTTAGTAAGTCATCAATCTGTCTGAGTGACCAAAGCTCAAAGGCAATGTATAATTTGGTGTTGTGTGGAGTAGATAGATGGGAGAGGTGGCATAGAGGGAGATTATGGAAAACGGTTTACTTTTTTCACCCTTGCAATAATGAAACAAAATTTTCTGTTTTCTTCGTACACACCCAGGGTTTAGGTTATAGAGAGGTTGGATTATAGAGTCTTTGGATTATCAAGGTTCAGTATAATATTATGTGATTTACAATGCTATGTGATTTGCTATGCAGATCTTGATCTTGTCAAGAGGTTGTCTGTGTTTGTTGGGAATAGCAGTGTCCGCTCGGTGAAACTGGTCAAGGTTATGGGACTCTCTGCGCAAAGCATAGCAATATTCCTTATCAACTCTCTTGAGAATATGTTCCTGGAGGAAATCTATATATATTCCAGTGAGATGAACTCACAAGATAACCAGGTGTGTGTGTGTGTGTGTGTGTGTGTGTGTGTGTGTGTGTGTGTGTGTGTGTGTGTGTGTGTGTGTGTGTGTGTGTGTGTGTGTGTGTGTGTGTGTGTGTGTGTGTGTTGTGCATGTGTGTGTGTATGTACACGTGTGTGTACGTGTGTGTGTATGTGCACGTGTGTGGGGGGGGTGCGCGTGTGTGCATGTGTGTGCGGAGTGTGCGCGCGTGTGTTGTACTTACATGTGTGTGCGTGTGTGTGTGTGTGTGTGTGTGTGTGTGTGTGTGTGTGTGTGTGTGTGTGTATGTGTGTGTATGCGTGCATGTGTGTGTACATGTTCGTGTGTGTGTACTTACACTACGTCTTTGTGTGTATGTGCCATTCATTTCATGATTATACCTTCTACACTTGGCAGGATTTGGTGGATAAAGACCTTTTGAATCGACTCACACAGGTCATCAGTGGCACTACATCTCTAAAACATCTAACTGTGCACTGTGTCTACCTCAAATGGACCAACGTGGCCCGATCACTCATGGAGGGTGCTGCAGAGAGTGATTCATTGAAAACATTGGACCTTATTGTTAACCCACCTCCAGATAACGTGGTGAAGGTGAAGCATTTAAGCGGTTTAACTGTCAAAGTTGCATCGCAAGGTATGTCTCCCCTCATTTGAGTATATCATTATGTCATTAGTAATAAGTATACACACATACGTAAATACGTACATACACACACATACATACGTGCATACATACATTTATACATGCATACATATGTACGTACATACTCACATAAGTACATGCATACAGTACATAAGTATATATTATGTGTATACTTACATACCTAGGCTACCTACATACGTACATGTATTGACAATCATTAATTTTACATATCTTGAAATATTGTTTGGTTCTTCAGATCCTAAGGTAATGATGGTATGACCTTCCCTGTGTAACAGGAAGCTGGTAATCAAGACCAAACTCCCCTTTCAAGCATAACTGTGTGTACATGATCTGAATGTAATGACTTAATTGTACTTAACAAGTGAAGTACACGTGTATGTAATTTTTAGCAATAATTATTTTTGGTTCCAGTTTTCTTATGTATGTGCCATATTACATATAATAATTAGTGAATTATTAAAATTGTGTTTGAGTGTACATATGTGTGTTTGTAGTAGCTTATTTCAATCCACAAGGTCAACATGGGACAAGACGTGTTTCAGAAGAATTCTTGAACATGTCACGGAGCACCAAATATCGCCTAACGAACAAGACTAAGCATTAAAGAGTACTTCTCCAATAACCTCATCCCAAATTTGCATGTATTGTGTACAATAAATTTATATGTAGCTAATATTAGTCCAAGTGTGCATGTATGTACGTCTTAACAGCCTCAAGCTCTTTTTGTAACATAATAAGTGAAATAAGTATAGTTCATAATTTCATTGATTCAAATAGAGCCCATGCATATAGCATAAAGTGCCTAGGCATACGTATGTACGAATATATGCATATATTATTATGCAGATAAATAATATTATGATTATATAATTTTGTAAGTACGTAGCTATAGGCCTATACCGGCATGTTTGTTTACTGCTTACGTTGTGCAAGTGATTTGGATACTTATATAATTAGCCCGTATATGTATAGCAATAGATCGCCATGCATTCGAATGGACCTCCTACCACACGTCGTATATCTACACCACGCGTTCGCGATCGGTTGCATCATGGATACGAATATCCACGGTTGCAAGTTTGGTTATAGGCGGGGAAGTCCCATGTCCCAAGGGTCACGTGTGTATCTAAAATGGCGGCCGAGGAATCCGTACACGCACTAGATAGAACTGGTGAGTCTCAGATAATTAGTCGAAACATGTGGCATAGGACGAGGTTTTGAGTGAATTTTAGAGCGATAATTTATGTGTGTGCGTGCGGTACGTATTTACCGAGCCCCATTACACCGACAGCGCTACGATGACGTACCTCACAAACACTAGCTCTTTACAGATAATGCTATCGTTATGAACAATTGTTTGTCTCGGCAAGTTCAGTTGGTTTATTGGGTGACATAGTGGGAAGTTATCTCCCTATAATCCGGTAGGTTTTGATTCAAAGGCTTTTATGGACAGATATCAAGAGAAATTTGTCGAGTTTGTGGTTGCTAAGAAGATTGCCAGGCGTCTCCGTATGGCTAATGTTATCTCCAAATACCTACACCATCTAATTGAGAGTAATGGGCCAGAAAAAGCTGTGGAAGAGCTGTTTTTGCACCTTCGTGAGGATGCCAACTATGATAACATCAGAAAGCTCTACAGAATCCTGATTACCACTCGTGGATACCCAAAAATGAGAAAGCTTGGTTACGATATGGAGAATGATGCCAGTGGTCTCCTGCGAAGTACACCCAACCCTGGCAAGTGAAGCATGAAGTATTAATCCATGCATGTGTCGCAAACACTCATAATAAACAAACCTACAATCCAATTTGCTATAGATCTCCCATTTACAAAAGGCCTTCTCTGGCATATTATTCTGTAGGCATATATGTTGCCCTAAAACATGCTATTATATCTTTTACATCACTCTGTTCAACACACTCACATGGTACATGCACAATATACATGTTGCTATAGATTTTGTCAGTTTGTGTAATTGTGTATATTCATTTCCTTATAGAATTCAACTGTGAACAGTTTATGGACAAATATGAGAAGTTTATTAAAGTTGTAGCTGCCAAGAAAATTGCTACGAAACTTTTTATATCAGACGCAATAGATCAAGACTTATTACACTACATTGAGAACAGTGGTCCTGAAGAGGCTGTTGAGGAGCTGTTCCTGCACCTCAAGTACAACGCTGACTCTGATGTTATTAGAAAGGTGTGTCGAATCATGGTCACCCCCTGTTGTGGTTCTGAAATGAGAGCACTTGGAGAATTGATGATGAAGGATGAGGAATTACCACCAGCCATTGGTAAATTGGTAATTCTAATATTGTATGTGATTAGATAGTACGTATAGCCTTTGTTTGATATCGGGTGTAAGCTATAGTATTTATTCTGTCACTGATTGAATTGAAACCACTCAATTTTTTTTGGTATGCATTACTAAACAATGCATGCATTGGTAATAACTATGTTACGTAAGTCTAATACAGTGTATACCTTTGAAGTTTGCTCACTTATAACAATGTCATAATAACAACTATAATAATGTCCAATTTAGGTAGCAAAGAGTATATTATTATATAGGGTTGTGACATTTAATGTATATGCTATACATAGGCTAATAAAAACCTGTATCCACATGATGATTTAAAAAGTAGCTCCAAACTATACACATTTGAAAGTGGACAGTTAGGGTTTACCTTAGACCAGCCTCGTATTCTTAGGTGCACTATTCTGGGAGGTGTTTTATTCAGATTTTGAAAGTTTTCACAAACCAAGATGTATGACCATACTATGTATAATACTGTTAGACCTAGTATATTACATTGTTGTCAATATGTAGGAACTGACACAATATAATACTGCTATAAGTTTATGTTCATCATGTGTATACTTACTAATCCAGTATGAATTTATTTGTATATCTGTACTGTCACAGTGGTTTTGTTATTAATTCAATCAAATTTGAATTTACAGATGACGAGATTATTGAAGAACAGTATCAGTTTTGTTCCATTGCTCTTCTAGTTGTCGCCAGTACGTAATACCTATACTTAATATATTATGTATATGTATGTGCATGCCTTGAGACACCGCATTGACTATAGCTACTAGCAGTTTGCATAACATGTATTATTATAATAATATTATGTATTCTCCATTCTCTTATGCAAGGCAGCAGTTTTTGTCTTAACAGCAAATGTAACCAGTATGCACTATACTTACCTATGTATACAGTGTATTTGAGCTAGTACTCAATATATAATTTAGCTGCTATACTCCATGTGTCATCATAATGTTTTCTACGCTCTCTTGTGCCACAGTTGTTTTCATTTTTGCCACAATAATTGCAATTGCAGTTTGGATTTTATGGATCCAACAAGGGTCACACCCATATATTATTACTGATTCAAAGTTGCCCCCTGTTTCTGAAGATTGTTCTTCGCAATACTATGATTGGTTACACAAGAATGATTCTTGTCCAGCAAGTCCTGTTCAACCAGGAGATGGCACGGTATGAAGTAAACCGTTCGCTCTGCATGTTACTATGTACATGTGTGCATAGCATGTTTATAAATGTGTATGTGAGTGTGTACGTGTGTGCATAATTATATTTTTAAGCCCCATGTTTGGGTATTTTGTGTATACTGAGCATATATGCCCATCTTTTGTATCCTGGATTCAATTAAGCTCCTTACTTTTTACATCTTTTCATAAATTGCCCTGAGAATCTTCATAAATCTTGAATCAAATGAAATATTGGTACCTTACCTTGCTATATAGCAGTAACTCGCTCTCAGTGAAAAAGTTGACAAATCTCATGTCATTTTTGTGTAGTAGATATAATGTTCACTTACATAACATTCTGTTGTTCATGCACAGGATCAGTGTCATCAACTACGTGGGAAAATAAGCTCATTCTACGATTTTTCTTGGACCAAACCCAGAAAGAAGTTTCTTAGTATTCGGTCCACTACTGGATCACGTTACGATTTTGATAGATTCGTCCCTTTCATGTCTGTGAGCCTAGCTGAAGTAAATAAGGAAGATCTTGTTTACGGTAAAAGTAAATTCAAAGGTAAAAAAGTTCCATTTGATGATATTCTGAATGGTCATGGTTCAGGAGGGGTCCGTAAGCACGTTCTCTTATTTGGTACCCCTGGTAACGGAAAAAGTACTTCACTAGAGCAGATCTCTCATCTGTTCCTCCAAGGGAAATTTGGTCAAGAATTTACAATGATTATTGGAGTTCAGCTGTCCCTTCTTCCTGAAAATGCTTCAGATGCCAAGATCGAAGATCTTTTCTTTACTGTCCTCGACAAAAATAATAAAACAGAAATGGAAGCTGTAGTTGAATTCAATGCCTCTTCTTGTATTGGTGATGGTGAAGGTGTCTTATTTCTCTTTGACACCTATGATGGTTTACCTCCTAGCTACCTGTCAGAGAATAGTGAAAACATTGTAAAACGTATAATAATGATTGGAGATTTGATGCCCAAGGCTTCATTCATTATAACTTCTAGACCTTCAACTGCCGTTGAACTTGTTGAATATGTTGATAGGCGTATTGAAGTTTTAGGCTTTTCAGGGGATGAAGAAACATCTATTCGTAGCTTCACAAAATCATATTTTAATGAATCATATGGTGATGAGGTGTATAGGCAACTGCAATCAAAATCCCATCTTCACGAGTTGTGTCATAATCCACTTTATCTGCGGATTGTGTGTTTCATTACATATCATGATGAAACACTTCCTAATGTGATGACAGCAACCCAACTGCTTGACGATTTTGTGTGCATACTTGTTGCTAAAAGCAATAGCTCTACTTGTAGGTGTTACACATCAGTCACTGATTTGATTGAAAAGTGTGATGAATTCAATAAAATTGCCAACTTATCCTTGTATGGAGTTAACTCAAACATGGGCAGCTTTACCCATTCATTCTTGGAAAAACACCCAGAGCTGAAGGAGCTTATACCTGATCAATTCCATCCTTTTGAATTGATGTATGTAATTGGCAAAATTGACAAGTATGGCTATGTTGATGTTTCCTATCATTACATTCACCAAATTATCAGTGAATTTCTAGCTGCTTGTGCCCTTGCAATTTCCTCTGATGAAGGCCAAAGTAAATTTTGGGATGGACATCTCCTTTTGAGCTATAACAGCTTTGGGAATTTCCTTCTATCAGAAGACAGTTATAAAATGGTCTTCACTTTTTATGCTGGTATCACCAAGTTGCAGAATACACAAATTCAGGATAGAATGGTGCAATCCATTGATCCATACTTTGTTAAGCAAGTATACTTTGATGTAGATACAACTATGACAAAAATGTGTGTGATTGTGCATGAGAGCCAGAACAGAGATCTGTATGTCCGTATTGTTTCCGCTTCTGATAATGTTACTTCTGTCCATCTGATGGATAGTACTTTCTTCGGTAAAAGTAGATTCCCCATTCACAGTATAACTTGGTGTCTATCCCATCATCCAGTCATTGAGTATTTGAAACTTACGTCCATTCCTCCACATGAATTAGCCAAATTACTCCGCAGCCTCTCAAACATCACTTCAAGTTTGATCAGCTTTGAATGTTCCTACTGGGGTACTACTACCTTGGAAGGTAAGCTTTTTAATGTACATACATCATTAACTGTCTATATACCAATATCCGTGAACATGTACTCTTGTTTTACACAGTATTACGCATTCATGTATGTACATAACCTTTACTGTGTGCCCATACTGAAATCAAATATGTTGTAATCAACTATGTCTTATTCATGCAGCTGTTTCATAATTATACTGGATACTCAATTTAACAGTGAAAACAATCCTAAACTTTGTACCTAAGTACGTACGTACTGAATTATAACAGGTTTACATAGCTCAGAATGGGTGGTGCTTACAAGACATGCTTAACTGGGTACTACTCACCCATTCTGTTATACATACGTACATGCACACTCGATGTACAATATGTGACTGCACTTCAGGGTAGGTCCCATCTGTCAGTTTTGTATTCAAATGGTGTCAACTGTAGGCCAATGTCTGCTATTGTTTCAAAATAATATATGTACAAATAAATAGTGATTATTCTGATATTACATATCTATCATTTTGCATAAACGTATACGAGTTGAAGTTGATACTAATTTTCACTTCTGTGATTACAGATGAAGAAATAATCAGAACCTTTCTATCAAGATGTAAATTGAGACATTTTAAATTCCATGCTCGTGATAAATCTGAGTCTCATGTTGGTATCGGAGGTAGCAGTCTGTTACGAGTGGGAGGTAGACCCTCAGGTCAGCTGTCAAAGAAAATGGCAGATTCAAACATACACGCAGTGGTGCCTAGACGTGAGTACTATCCCTACACATATTTGTGTCACATATGGGGCATATAGGGTTGGTTCTAAAAGAAAAAGATATGCAATATATTACATTTCATCTACATGTATAAAATTCTTGGTTGAGAAGCTGTGTTATCAGTGTTTTAAATATTACTACTGTCTGCTAAAGTGGAATTGAGTACGTACGTGCATACAGTTTGGATTTTATAAGATGACATCATGTCAGATATTTGCTTGTATTTGTGTAGAGATCGATGCAGAGGTGGTACAGGATGTTATTAAAATAGGTCATCTTGATTTATTGAATTTGCCATTTCATCTAGTCTTGGATTCCTATGAAGCAGACAGCAAGAATATACCATTGGGCATTATCAGTGATCAGTCTGAACATGAATCTTTGGAAGACATTGAGCTAAATGGGAAACGTGATTATCAGAATGTAATTGCAATGAAGTTGTGGACCAAGCAAGTAACCCTTAAAGCGATGATAATGCCATATGAAACTTTTCTGGAGCTGATTGCATCTTTCTCACATGTTGAGAGGCTTTCATTGTATCATGTAGTTTTTGAGCCGGCAGTGAGTAATATATGTGTATGTATTTTACACCTTTGTACACGGGTGTATACTCGCACCTGCACACACACACAAACACGCACACACACATGCACATATGCACACACACATGCACACACACACACACACACACACACACACACACACACACACACACACACACACACACACACACACACACACACAACACACACACACAACACACACACACACACACACACACACACACACACACACACACACACACACACACACACACAACACACACACACACACACACACACACACACACAACACACACACACAACACACACACACACACACACACACACACAACACACACACAACACACACACACAACACACACACACACACACACACACACACACACACACACACACACACGCACACACACACACACACGTACACATTCATGGATGGATTATGTTTACTTTTTTCTTAGCCTGCAGATCTGACGCTTTCTGTCATTTCGAAAATCAGTAAGCTGTTTCAACAGAAGCAAGGCCTTCAAGAGTTATCTGCAAGGAGATGTTCTGTTGACATTGTCCATGCTGCTCTTACTGCATCTCTGAGGATACCACTGTGTCTAGACCTGGAGGTTGACTCAAGCGTTTTTTACACAGAATATGGTGAGCAGCGATGTTACTCTCCGTGAGAAATATACAATGTGGGGTGTTACCTGCAACTCTACGTAGCCAGTTATAAGGAGGTTTTTCACACTCACGATGTGAACACAGTGTTACTTTTTAATTGATTCTATTAAGTGTTTGTGAGATTTTATATAGATTTATATGTATACATGCTACGTAATAGTTGTAGCATACCTGCATGGACTGTTTCAAGATACTGCTTATTTGACGATCACACAACTGAGAGAAGCACAACGGTAACCCAATGACACAATATCAGATTTTTATTTTTCTTATTTTAGGAGATGCTATCTGGAACAATATGTTGGAAGCTCTTAAACAAGGATCAATACGTACACTGTCCTTTCTTAATGACCTTGAACCCATTCCTGAATCGTTTTTAATGGAGTTCATCTCCAGTTTATCATCATCTGATCTTAAAGAACTTGATGTTATATTCTTTGCTAATGAATACCTTGTGAGCTCTCATAGTGTGCACCATGCTCTCCCATGCTGTGCTTTACTGTACTATCATTGTACATCTCCTGTAGGCTACACCAAAATTGTTGAGGTCCATTAAAAACACAACTTTACTGTGTCCATCACTTGATAAACTAACAATGGATGTTCGACCCGCCTCGCTTGCAACTGCCTTGCTGGCAAGTATGGGTGCTGGTAGCTTTTCAAACCTCAAAGAATTGATTATACTTTGCTCTATCTCCTGTAAGTTGTGTGATGTAATACACCAACAAAAGTTACTCTATTTGAGCTGCTGATTTATGTTAACTTTGTATTTTAGTAGAATTTATTGTATCGAAATATTATTCTATAGTGGGAAAAAATATCACTGTAATAGACATTGGAGAGTGGATAGCTGGAAGCTCACTTATGGAGATTAAGTTTTTAAATATTTCCTTCACAAGTGAAGAAAATTTGATTAACTTCCTCTTGATGTGCTTCAAAAGTGATAAACTAGCAAAATTAGTCTTGTATATTTCAATAATGTCCAACTCTGAGGTATGTATGTGCATATGAATGGTGTGTGTGTGTGTGTGTGTGTGTGTGTGTGTGTGCGTGTGCGTGTGTGCGTGTGTATCTGTGTGTGCATTTGTGTGTGCATGTGTGTCCATGTGTGCATTTGTGTGTACGCGTGTATATGTGTGTGCATGTGTGTGTTTGTGTGTGCAAGTGTGTATGTGTGTGCATGTGTGTGTGTTTGTGCTTGTGTGTGCGGTATGTGTGTGCATGCATGTGTGTGTGTGCAAGTGTGTATGTGTGTGCATGTGTGTGTGTTTGTGCTTGTGGGTGTGGTATGTGTGTGCATGCGTGCGTGCATGTGTGGATGATGTTTGTGTGTATTTGTGTGTTTGTATATGTGTGGTGTGTGCATATGTTTGTACATGTGTGTGCACACATATGTCCAGTGTGCGTATGTGTGAATGGAAGTGTGTGGATGTGTGTGTGATTGGAGCATCTGCATACGTGTGTTGTATATCTTTGTATGGCATTGTGCAATTGCATCCTTGGTGTGTCTGTGTATATTTTATGCTTTACAACACTATGTATGCATGGCTGTCACTCTCTGACAACCTTCAAACTTCATCACACAGAACCCACTTTATTCTTTTGTACAGACAACAGTTGATGATCAATATATGAAAGATCTTGAGATTGCTCTGAGCAAGAACAATGCTCTCAAGCATTTAACTTTACGTTCAACTCAGCTCAGTATACCAAGAACTGTTTCAGCTGTAGTGAATGGTGCCAGCAAAAGTAACAGTCTAAAGGTTCTTAAATTCCACATGCCTTTGTCATTTCTTCATTCAGAAGACTTGGTTGAGAGAATACAGCATCTTAGAGTGAAGAAGAAAATGATGATTATAACTAGCTGGTCCTCACAGCAAGTTGTTAGGCTCATTACGAGCACTTAAATTTATTATAATAATAAATAAATAATATTATGTACACATATCATAGTACTATCCTTAGTGTTGAAGTATTATATTCACTCATGTTTCTGTGTTCATGCAAACACTAAACCTGTACATTTCCAACAGGGCCAAGTATTAAATTTTTACTGTGTTTAATATTCTATGTTATTCTTTTGTTATGGCTATAATGTATAATTAATTGAATGCATACTAGACAAAGTATGTCAATGCATGATAATAATAATACGTACATTAAAGCATGTATGCGCTTGTTATTAGTGGTAGTATAAAATAGCCAACTGTCCATTTATTATTATAACTGCAATTCAATGAAATGAAATAATAGTATGTGTGCATATTTATACGTATCTACAGTGGCGGTCAAAAATTACGGGACGACTGATCATGAGGGTTTAAGAAATGGCGGAACGGAACGGTACGATTTCAATCGTCCTAGAAGCAAGATTTTTGATAAGATTGCTATTGCTATGATCTTGAACATTCTAAAAGTGTTCTTATGATTTATTTCCACTCTCCCGTTTCGAATTCGCCAAAATATCGGGTTAATTTCAAGAATGCTAAAATAGCTGACGGCCGCCATATTGAAATCGTCCCGTAACTTTTGGCCGCCACTGTATATATATTATATACTAGGCCTAGTAGTGATTCAATGTATTAAAAGCTCATGCAAGCTGCACAACAAGCTCAAACAGTGCGTGTATTGATATTGTACACCTGGGTAAATGAAAAGTATTATCTATGTTGTAATTTACCTATTATAATAATGTGGCTCTTAATATTCCGACTGCTTCTTTAACAGAGACAAGGGAGATCTGTCTTATCTTAGCATCTCCAGAGCCAGCCACAGTGGTAGACCTGTGTCTATGTATACCTCATTTCATGTACTGCATGTCTGGTAACACTCCGTACAACAACCATAATACAGTGAGACCTCTCTATTGCAAACCTCTGAAATGTGGAAACCTCTATAATGAGGACTCTATTCTGTGTCCCAGTGTAGTACTGAAATGTATCAAATGACCTCTGAATTGAGGAAACCTCTGTAATAAGGACTAAACTTAAGGTCCCAAAGTGTCCTTAATAGAGAGGGTCCACTGTATACGTATAATCCATTTTCATTACTGCCAATAATTGCATCTCATAAACAATATACAATCAGACATACCATAATCATGCATACAGGTATTTAAGAGTGCAGTACTCGATAATACTGGAAATGTTACACAATACACATGTGCTCTGGTCTTATGTGGGAAGCAGGCATCAAGAAGAATACAGTCCGTAACTATTGGCTTTTGTTATTGCTGACACTAACTCCAATAACAATGGCAACTGTGAAAAGGAAAGATAAAGTAATGTGTGTGTGTGTGTGTGTTTGTGTTTACGTAGGTGCATGTATGCATATGTATGTGCTTTGTGTGTGTGTGTACGCATGTGTCTGTGTGTATGTGTGTGTGTGTGTGTGTGTGTGTGTGTGTGTGTACGCATGTGTCTGTGTGTATGTGTGTGTGTGTGTGTGTGTGTGTGTGTGTGTGTGTGTGTGTGTGTGTGTGTGTGTGTGTGTGTAGGTGCATGCATGCATAATATGTACGTATTTTTGTGCGTGTGCAAGCACGTGTGTACATGCGTGTGTGTGTGTGTTTGTGTACGTGCATGTGTGTGCATGTTTGTGTACATGCATGTGTGTGTGTGTGTTTATGTACATGCATGTGTGTGTGAACATGTGTATATGTGTGTGTGTATTTTTGTGTGTGTATGTGTGACTTCTCACTTATTATCACAAGGAGTATCACTGCAATGATAGCTATCAGGACCACCCAGAGCTACAGGTACAGACGGAGACATGTGCCGTATCAAGTGCATTATCCTCACACTATGATGTGTTCGTAAGCATACATGCACATATTGTAATACACCTGTTTGACACTGGGGTCATGTGTGCCCTGTACCTACCTTCACATTCTGCCACCACAGCTTGCGTCTTAGGCTTACGGCACTTTTATTGAAGTGCCCGGCATTTTGATTCAGTAAATTTGTAGAACATCAGAATCAATGAATACGAAGGTTACTTGAGGAAGACTGACATGTGTGAATACCCTTCTGGGAGAATACACCATTTGTACCACAAACTACACACACACACACACACAACACACACACACACACAACACACACACACACATACACACACATACGCACATACCATGCATGTCGCATTTTATTTGTACATACAACACACCACATACATAGGTACTAGTAAAACACACATCACATGGGTAGACAGTACAGCAAACAAGATCAAATCAAACTATTTCTACATGCTCCCAAGAATGGAATACTATACCCAAATACACATTCACACATACATACGTACATACATTTACGTACATACTGTATATACATACGTGCAGTGCTAGTGAACCGGATGCTGGTTCGACACTCTGAACTGACCTTCCCGTTGTTCCAGATCATCCAGTCTTTCTCCTCTGTCCACCACCTTGCTCAGATTGTCTCTCATCACCCCCTTCACCTGCGAGTACACACCACACACAATTACAGAGCAGCTGCACATGCAGATATACTGGCAATTCAGTACGTATATATGTACCTTATATTATATAAAGTATCTAAGCTCACGATCAACCAATTTAATGCAGGAATGTACAGCTCAATATATGGTGCACATCAAAGCATATACCTAATTCAATAATAATAATGATAATACACAAATTCATTCTTACTTTCACAGTATTATGTGTTGTCTTTGCATACGTATACTGTAGTCCTCCCAGTGTTGTAACTCCAAAGATAAAGAGGAAGTACCTGACATCAGACAGTGGGCGTGACCACGATAAAACTACTCGCTCAACAAGTTATATTATGAACGACAGACTGTTCCCAGTCCCTTTGCATGAGTTTGAAGACGATCCCCACTGCCCTGTGTGTGATGGGTCCAACAGACCTGACGAAGAGGAGGAGCCAACCAGGTTCATCAGGTGGGTCAATGGAGCTTTGCACTATTGTACAGTCTACCTCGGGTTATCCAACAATGCTAGTTCAATTGCCAACTAAATTACATACTTCATTAGAAATTGCAAACTCAAGCTTACCATTGTAATTTTCCCCATACGTATGTATGTACGTACTTACTAACGTACATGTACATAGGTACCTGTTTGGTTTACAGTGTGTTGATATACGTACATACATACATATTATACATAAATGCATATGTATTGTATAGGTACGTACATAGGCATGTGCTCTAATGTGTGGTGATTTCAATTCCCGTGTTCATCCATATGTACATATGTACATCCTTCCTTGTGACTGTAGGGTCAGTGTGCCTCGTATCAGTCTACAGTCCCCTTACAAGTGGAGTAAGAAGTACAGGAGAAGAACCTGTGACCTTGTGGAGACTATGGGACTCTCACAGGTGAGTCACACTCTCTGCACATACGTATGTATATGTATATGTACATACGTACGTACGTATCTATGTACGCACATTGTAAGTACGTACTGTATGTGAATGCATGTATAATATCTACATTAGTGTGGTTCTGTAAAAATGCCTCTTTGTGTGTGTAGTGTGTGTATGTGTATGAATACATACTACGTACACAAGTCAACCATTAGTATAATGTTTCTTTGGACGGAAAACACATGTCACAATGTTTCTCTTCAACAAATCATCAAAAATGTACAGCAGTACATAATACACCCATTATCTGTGACATATGGGTGTGTATATGGTGATATTATTTGTACTTGTGTATCTTCTCTATGCATACTTATATACTTACGTATGTACATATGTACCTATGTGTGTACATACAGTTAATGTATATCCGTGTATGTGTGTGCATGCATTTGATATATATTATACGTACGTGCATACATATGTATGTACGTATGTGCACAAGAGAGGAGTATCCAATGCCCTTTCTTGTATGCACTGTATCTCCAGCATTGTGAGCCAGGGTGGGAGTCAGCCAGGCCTGTAATTGTGCCATCACAAGACAGTGTTGACCTTTCATCGTCCCTCATACAGGTGAGCTCGTAGTGGGCTGGTATGGACATTGGGGTGTCAGACTCAATTGTGTGACTACACATAATATTATGTACATATGTATGTGTACATAAGTTGTTATATACGAATAGTGTATTATGTACTTTCACTCCATTTGTAATTGTGGTCAAGTTGCAGTGAATTTTCATTTATCTGCCATTGTTTCTGTGCATGAATACATTTGCACATGCACATATGATAGTTACTGTGATAATCCACCAAACTCCTCAATCTGCCTCAGTTTTCCTACACAAATTGCAGCACACTTGTGATAATTCACTGATGTGCGTAGGATTGAATATCGTAGTTCATCTCTTGGACCTTCTCCTTCCTCAGGGTCAACTTGGGACAAGACGTGTTTCAGAAGATCTCTTGAACATGTCACGGAGCACCAAATATCACCTGATGAACAAGACTAAACTCTAAAACAGTACTTCTCCAATAACCTCATCCAAATCTTGCATGTGTAGTGTACATTTATATGTAATATAAATCTTTATAAAAACACCAGTCATAATAAAAACTATAATATTTTCAAGAAGATAACGAGTCTATACTATAATAAAGAATGGTGGTAATCTATTTTTAACAGGCTATAGTAGCATATATAATATACGAAGCTAGAGCACGCGTACGTAGTCGGAATGGGCAAATAATACAGGTTACGTACTCCGCAGTTAGATCAGACGCGGTGATGTACGTGAGGGGAAGTCCCATATATATGAACACTTAATTACGTACTAAAATGGCGGCACAGGAATTCGGACGTGTAGCACTACGAAGGCATGGTGAGTCATGCGTGTCTCGATTAGTTCAAAAATTTTATCACTCGTTAGTATACCATGCCGGAGTCAGGTATACTACGTACGTATGTGTATATGTACGAGTGCGTGTAAGTGATGATCAACCCATCAGTATGTTTTCTCTGATAGCTAGCTAGTACCCGAACATACCGCATGTCTACTTTGATTTAAAGCTATGTCTACTTCAGCTATAGTAAGTAAGGATCAAGTAAAAAGAACGGATCCACTGGGCATGATGGTGTCATACTGGACTGTTAGGGTGGGGGTATAGGGGGTTAGCAATAGAGGTAGGGGTGGGGATTAGGGATAGAGGTAGGGGTGGGGGTTAGGTGTGGAGGTAGGGGTGGGGATTAGGGATAGAGGTAGGGGTGGGGATTAGGGATGGAGGTAGGGGTGGGGATTAGGGATAGAGGTAGGGGTGGGGATTAGGGATAGAGGTAGGGTGGGGGTTAGGTGTGGAGGTAGGGGTAGTAGTTAGGGTTAGGGTTGGGGTTAGATCTGGGATCCTTTTCTGACGAATAATATTTGGAACCCAGATCTGATCCCTGTAACCCTCCCTGACAGAGCAGTATGACACCATGCCGATGTCAACAATCAATATGGCCAGTGGGTCCATTTTTTACCTGATCTGTATGTAACTCCCTTCTAGATCTACCATTAATTCTCAAAGATCTAAATTAATGTATATATACGTGACGTCTCAAGTGTGTAGGTGGTTGGGGATTAGAACGAGACTTTTAACACTCTGCATTCCCCTGTCTGCACACACACACACACACACATACACATGCATGCACACGCACCTATAGAGAATGTAGTGAAAAATGTATTGGAGAGTAACCATGCCTTCCTGAGGGATAACCTGACGATAGACAACCAAGTGGCAGCAAGGCTGTTTGGATGGAAACCACAGTTATTGGCAAATCCTCCTTACCACGAGATTCGTCATCTAAATGAATGTGGGAAGCATTATGATGCATTTGACAAGTGGTACATGTTTGCTATATCAAGTTACACTGAAGACAACCTCAAAGTGTTCTGTGAGTGTCTCAAAAAGATAGCGCAAAAAGATGCAAAATCTAAATTGGTGGAAGTAGCTGAGGAGATATTAAAGAAACTCGAAGGTGATTTTTTGCTGTTGTGTTTTAATCTTTATTTAGTATTATTTCTCTACAGTGACCAGGGTTTCTTGACAGTTTACTTTGCATTATTCCAAGTGAAATATTTTCAAAATTAATTGCTTATTTTCTTCAAAATAATGGAAATTGAGTTGGTATTTGCAAATAGTTGTCAATAACTACATCTCAAGGGATACTATCTGGTATAATGACGTCCATTGTTCTGCTGTACTTATAATTTCTTTTGCTTTTTATTGCTAATTTTAGAAGAAAATGTAAAACCTACTATTCCAATAAACAAAAAGAAATCGATTCTTACGCAAAGTGAGTAATATATACGCATGTATGTGTGTATAAGATACGTTGGTACTGTATACACGTACATTGTTTTAATTAGGTATAGTATTATTATTATATTATAGTACTGTGTACATATTTTTTCATGTGTTTTTGTATACTACATGTTTACCTGAAGTATTTGTCACCTTGGGTTGTTTGGGCCTGACAAGGTCCATTCAGGTGTAGGGATCCATTGGGTGTAATAAGGGTATACATGTACATACATGTATTTTCGGGGTCATTTGTTCATTGTACTTTAGTCAGACCCCATGGTGACTAGGGAGGCCAAGTCCACTCCTGGTCACAAAGGTCTGTAGCACCTCCAGAGAGGTGTACACACATACATGTGTTTTGGGATAATGTCATTCGGACTCTGGGGAGGAGGGGGCATGGTTATAGAAATTCCATTCCTGGTTACCCTGAAGTGTGTATATACGTAGCACCTGCAGAGGAGTGTATACAGCTTGATTGTGTTTTTGTGCCAAAAATACATTATTTGGTCTATAGGAGGTCGTGCAGAGCAAAGGAAATTCCATTCATGGTCACTGTGTGGGCTATAGCACTTCGAGGTGTATAAGTCACCTTTTGGTGTGGTAAGGGTGAATTCAGGTGTGGTATTTGCCATTTAGGTTTGGAGGGAACCAAATGGCGTGACTACAGCCTCACCCCCCATGCTCATACTATAAATATCATGCTGCATGGAGATCATAGTCATTATCATAGGTATACTCAACCATCAATAAGCATAGAATTATTTACCATTTGTGTTACTTCAAGTATTCATTACTTTCTGTACTGTAGTTGCCTGCTCAATTGTCATCATTTTCCTTGCTGTCTGCTTGGGCATACTTTTGTTATCGGGCCATGAGGTACGTAATGTACAAATGCATGTATTGTCACCTAAAGGTGTGTGTTGAAGGGAGATGAGATATAGACCGTTTGAGCCTCAGTCATGCAATGTCCTAATATCAAGAACCAGGTTAACATACAGAAAGATAATGAATTAATATTTTGTTTTGCTGTAAAGAGGTAAACATTTCAGTTGTGAGTCTAATTTCCTAAAGGAAACAGCCTAAAACCGTAGAAACCATGGGTAGTACTATGACACAATTATACATATACTACTACGTACATACGTACATATTATGTACCGATTCATATAAATGTTCTATTTATATTGATCTGAAATCAATTTGACATAAACATCAGGATTTGCCTTCAAGCATATACGTCTTATGAGAGGCTTACTGTGTAGGTACCGTAGGTGCAAACATCACCTTTAGGATTTGTACAAAAGTGGAAATTGAGAATATTCTATGAGACTATATAGAATATCCATGGTGTAAGCTAGTTATTAGTTATTAGTTATTAGTTACCTTGCTCATGTTTTCACAAATCATCCCCAATTTTTATTCTTTGAGATTTGCACCTTTCCTGATAGCAGCAACTCACTAAGAAAGTTGACGGAATCTCTTGGTTTACAATACCATGTTCAATTATGTGACAACTCTCGCCTACTGGCGAGGATCCCACGTTTATACTCAAATTCCACCATATTATTAGAAATCAAAATGTTTATTGTTTTTCTCGCAGAATAAGGATAATTTTCGAGAGAAACTTAAAGACTTCTGCTTAAAATCCTCAATACTTGCCAGAGATGATCTGTTCTTCAAGTTTGGACGCACAAAAATGAGTTTCTCTCCAATTACTTGTTTCAACATGACTGGTCGGTCCATGTTTGATGCATCAAGTGTCTGTGAGAGTGTGGCTGACTCTGACTTATACTCAAACAAATGCTCTGATGACTTTTCTGCAATTCTTGACATTCCTCCAACCGATGGCCGTAGAAGAATTTTAGTTGAAGGTGAATTTGGGGCAGGAAAATCCACTCTTGTTAGGAAGTTGTGTCATGACTACACTGCTGGGACTTTTGCTCAAGAATATGAACTTGTAGTCAAGGTCGAATTAGGTCGAGGTCCCATATTGTCGCTCACAGACTTAGTTGCCACCAGTATTGGTCGTCCGGATCTTGTTGATGAAATAGTGTCATTCATAAACAAATCAAATGGGGCTGGCGTTTTATTTCTCTTTGATGCTTTTGACGAGTTTCCTCATATCAATGACAAAAATTCAATAATCATGGATATCTTTGAAGGTAGAATTGCTCCAAAATCATCATACTTACTAACATCTAGGCCTTCAACTGCCCCGTCTCTTCTTCCTCATGTTGATCTACATATTTTCCTCTGTGGTTACACTAAAGTACAAGTCAAACTGTACATTAACTCATACTTCCGACACAGTGACATTCCAGAAAGGGGAGATGAACTGCTTAACGTTTTGTCAAAAAACTTCCGTTTGTCACGTATGTGTTCTTCTCCACTCATGCTCCTGATGATCTGTAACATTGCCAATACAGCTGACACAGAACTTGTGACACACCTCGCTGAAGGAGATGTTACCTTTACTGAGATATTCAATAAATCGTTGTTATCCATAGCAAGCCGTTACATGGATAAAGATGAAGGGATTAAACCAACTTTACTCTACCCGGATCACTATATTAGAGCCACTGACTTCAGGAAGTTGACCAAGTTAGCTCTTACTGGCATTCAAAATGATAAGCGTTTTTTCAGTATGACTGATGTGGATTTTATTAAAAAACTTGACCTTGGATGTGACCTAACCAACCTAAAACATCTGGGAGTTCTTGCCAACATCACAGCGTCAGGTGAAGTTGGAGGAATGGTTCATGTTTACCACTTTATTCATTACAGTTTTCAAGAGCTTCTTGCAGCTTATGAGGTGGCTTTTTGGCAGCCAACTGACCAAGAGCACTTTTGGACAATGAATCTTGTTATGGACCATGACAAGTGGCAACTGTATAATTTGGTGGGAAGTGGTTATGAAATGGTATTCCTCTTCTTTTCTGGCTTGATGGGACTTAAGACCGAAAGCATTCAACGTCTTTTACTAAAAGCCATAGAACCTGATATGGGGCTTCGCATCTCCCTGGATAATCCCATAATTGAAATGTGTCCCTACCTTCATGAAAGTCGAAATACTGACTTTGTACATAAAGTTATGAATTGTTTCGGAAACGAACTTGAAATTGAAAAATCCATGTACTATAACAAGAACCACCATCGAACTACAGTTTGGTGTCTTTCTCATCACATGAACTTGACAGGTTTAAAGTTTTCTTCATGGACAGCGGCTGAGGTTGCTGGTGTCCTGAGCGATTTCGATGCCAACCATACTTTTAGAAATGTTATAAGTTTAGATTGGGATGTGTCTGGTGATTCCAAAGGTACTGTGTGTTTATGTGTGTACTGAAGGCATGTGTATGTCATCAACTTGTTTGTACATACTTATTTAGGACTCTTTGACGTATACAGTTTCTTTGGAAACAGACAATTGGAAAGACTAAATCTGTACCTTGCGGTAGGTAGCTCACTCATTTCATGGTGTGGACGTGCACGTGTGAGTTCATCTTCATGATTCTCTCCGCTTGAAATCACACATGTGTAGGACCTAACTGAGGCTGAAGCTCAACAGATTATCATCAACCTTGTGGCCGGCAACGCATTCTCTTTAACCAATGTTGTCATTGTTGGTGGATCCAAACACACATTATGTGAGCTTTCATGACATCATGTCTACAACAGACACACACCTCTACCACAATGGAATTGCATGAATACATGTGTGTGCATATTTACTCCTTTATTTTTTATACAGATCCCACTATGTATTCTTAATATTATACTTTTGTACATATTATAATATTATTATGTATATGCATCACACTGTATACACTCTCTATGTACGTAGGTCTGGATTCAGTGATTTCTGTTCTTAGAACCTGTCATGGATTAAGATCTCTTACACTTAAATCAGTGTCTGTGTCTCACCATCATCTTCAAGACTTGTTGATAAGTTTACCATCGATCACAAAGCTGGAGTTTTATAAGGTTAAAGTGAAGGTTTGTGCATGTACGTATGTGTGTGTGTGTATGTATGTATGCGTGTGTGTGTGTGTGTGTCGTATGTGAGGCTACAGACAGTGATATGTATACTTGCGGGTATGTTCTTGTATGTGCCCATATGTATGGATGGATGCATGTACGTATGTATGCATACATATGCTGTAATTATTATTATAATGCTTAATACGTGTACATATGTATGTACAAAACACTATTCCTATGTACAGTGGAACCTCTATTACAAAGCTCTAATTTTCAGAATTCTCTATAAGGACACCATTCTGTGTCCCAGTGCCTAGTGTGGTAGTGTGTAAATGACCTTTGAATTGAGGAATCCTCTGTAATAAGGACCAAATTGTGCTCAATACAGAGGTCCCACTGTATATCGATGTGTGTTGCATGTCTGTTTTGTAAGTAGTGTAGTAGGTGCGTAGTATAGGCAGTGTCCAAATCAGATGTTTTTTGTATCTAAGATGTGTTTGTGCATACCGATGCATATAGGGTACATATGTACTAGTTGTGGTTGAATTGTATCAGAATTGTTTCTTCACTGAATATACCATTCACCATAATCTATTCTGACATCATATCCGCAGTCTTACATACCTCTGAATGTTGTTGGTACTCAACTTCAACGAACTATAGGTACACCTAAGGACCTGACACATCTTTGTATCAGAGGCTACACCTCTGAAGTACTGGAAAGAGCAGCTGTTCTTGCTCTTGTTGATGTGGTACAACTGGAACATTTACAACTAGTTTTTTTGCCAGTTGTTGGGGATTTTTCTAGTGAGTCCATAATCTAGCATACAGTTGCTTTAACAGTATACAGAGTGTGTATTGATACATGGAAGTTTATACTTTGTACACATGCTATTTATATTACATGTATTTTAACATGTAGTATCATGTTTTTGTACATACATTGTCTTTGCTTCGTATTGAGACTAGTAGTATGTTGTTGTTTGCTTGTGTGTGTGTGTGTGTGTGTTTGTGTGTGTGTGTGTGTGTGTGTGTGTGTGTGTGTGTGTGTGTGTGTGTGTGTGTGTGTGTGTGTGCATGCGTGTGTGCATTTGTGTATGTGTATGTATGTGTGTGTGTGCGTGTGTGTGCATGCGTACATATGTGCATGTGTATGTATGTTTATGTGTGTATATATGGTCATACTTAGGTGTGAATGCGTATTTGTATAGGTATCCTGCCCATAGGTGCTTATAAATGTGAGTATGTAGTACAGTAGTTATATGCAGTAGTAATGAATTTAGAGACAGCTGACCTGAAGGTAAGCTCAGTAAATTTGTTACTCCTGTGTGAACATACTGCAACTGGCTTATCTTTCAAGAATAAACTTCAAAAGGCTGTAAAATCAAGTAAAATTGCTACTGTTTTCTTTGATGTCTTTGCTAGCAACTTTATACGTTTTCATCGAAATGAAAAGCCAGGGACATTTAACAAGGCAGGCATCTGCACACTCATTGAAGGTCGTCGTCACACTTTTCAGTCAGTGCACAGTGCAGTGAACAATTTACTATATGAAAGCACTCTCTGATGTGTGGCTTCATTTATAGTGTGTGTTCACAGCTGTGGGTATGTCCTGGTGGGCATACGTGTATGTACACACCCATGTACAGTTGTATATCCAAGCATGTTTGTTTGTGTAATATATCTACAGGAGAATTGTTGTTGCCTATTGTCAGGAGCCTACAGAATGGGAATATATGTGTCTTGCACATCAGTGGACTGATGCTCTCCAGTGATCCTGTCTACGAGGCATTCTTCTCCAGTTTTTGGCATTCTCCAATTTCCGAACTTTCTCTGGAGTTTGGCGTGACAGAAACACTGGTAACAAAGTGTGACCTCACAGTTTAATGCAACACATAGACACATACAACACACATTATTCAATACAGCACACAGTGTACATACAATGAATGTGTGTGTGGTGTGTGTGTGTGTGTATGTGTATGTGTGTGTTGTGTGTGTGTGTGTGTGTGTGTGTGTGTGTGTGTGTGTGTGTGTGTGTGTGTGTGTGTGTGTGTGTGTGTGTGTAGTAATCTATTATGTATTTTACAGTATTACATCATTATTTCACAGTCTTCTGGAAAGGGAATGGTACTAACTGCATTTCGTAATGGTATTCGACACTGTACCTCTCCAAAGTCGCTGTCACTAGGAGGAGGAGTAGAGGAAAAGTAGGAATTTCCAGTGAAAGCTACCAGACATGTCATCACAACCATTTCTCTTTGTTGTGGTTTGGACCAAATAGAATTGAAAAGAAGTAACTTTAGTAAGTCATCAATCTGTCCGAGTGACCAAAACTCTAAGGCAATGCATAATTTAGTGTTGTGTGGAATAGATGGATAGGAGAGGTGGCATAGAGGGAGATTATAGAAAATGGTTCACTTTTTTCACCCTTGCAATAATGAAACAAAATTTTCTATATTCTTCGTGCACTCCCTGGGTTTAAGTTATAGAGATGTTGGATTATAGAGTCTTTGGATTATCATGCAAGGTTCAGTATATTATGGGATTTACATTGCTATGTGATTTGCTATTGCAGATCTTGATCTTGTCAAGAGGTTGTCTGTGTTTGTTGGGAATAGCAGTGTCCGCTCAGTGAAACTGGTTGAGGTTATGGGACTCTCTGCACAAAGCATAGCAATATTCCTTATCAACTCTCTTGGGAATATGTTCCTGGAGGAAATCTATATTCCAGTGAGATGAACTCACAAGATAACCAGGTGTGTGTGTGTGTGTGTGTGTGTGTGTGTGTGTGTGTGTGTGTGTGTGTGTGTGTGTGTGTATGTGCATGTGTGTGTGTGGTGTGTGGTATGCGTGTGTTTGTGTGTGTGTGTGTGTGTGTGTGTGTGTGTGTGTGTGTGTGTGTATGTGGTGTGTGTGTGTGTGGTGTGTGGTATGCGTGTGTTTGTGTGTGTGTGTGTGTGTGTGTGTGTGTGTGTGTGTGTGTGTGTGTGGTGTGTTGTGTGTGTGTGTGTGTGTGTGTGTGTGTGTGTGTGTGTGTGGTGTGTGTTGTACGTGTGTGTGTGTGTGTGTGTGTGTGTGGTGTGTGTGTGTGTGTGTGTGTGTGTGTGTGTGTGTGTGTGTGTGTGTGTGTGTGTGTGTGGTGTGTGTTGTGCGTGTGTGTGTGTGCGTATGTTTGTGTGTGTGTGCATGTGTGTGTACGTGTGTGTGTGGGTGTGTGTGTGGGTGTTCATGCGCACGTGTGTGTGTACATACACTACTTTTTAGGGCCTGCCTGCGGCAGCCCCTATATTGTTTTCATTTCGACTTCCGGTATGTAATGCTCGATATATATAATATATATATATATATATATATATAATTATATATATATATATAATATGTGTTCCTACGCATAACCACAACAATGAATTTATATTATAATTCATATTGCGCAAAATATAGATGGCCTATTTCAAACGCCGACAATATTAGAATTTGGGCTAGAATTCGTGTGCTAAAGCTTCATCGAACGTAATAACCTCAGCAAAGGTTCTTTTGAACCTAAGAAAGACCTCCAAGTAATTCGAGTGCGGGGGTGGCAGCCCCACGAGTTTTTGAACTTGAATTACTTGTTTGTGTCTGTGTGTGTCATTCATTTCATGATCATACCTTCTTCTGCACTCGACAGGATTTGGTGGAGAAAGACCTTTTGAATCAACTCAGACAGGTCATCAGTGACACCACATCTCTAAAACATCTAACTGTGCACTGTGCCTACCTCAAATGGACCAATGTAGCCCGATCACTCATGGAGGGTACTACAGCCTCTCTCCACTCTTCCTGGAGCTTCCTCCATACACATGCCTCCAACATCTCGTTCACCTGACCAAGTGACAAATCTGCAAAGATTTCTCCCGGCGAACCATAACCATTTCACCCCATACACTCCAAGAACCCCTCATCCCCTTCCATCCATCCTACCCCCTCATTTGCCCACGCCATCACTCTATTCAGTAACCTCATCTTCTCATTTCTACTAGCTTTTATGTAGTACTTAATTGCCCTTATTTTTGCTTCCCATCTCACAGGCATCCACCCCGCTTCCAATTCCAAGCCCAAAAGGGGGAATTTGGAGTGAACCCCCAAACGACTTCTTATTGCTGCCCGTTGAACCTTCTCCAATTTATATTCATTTCTACATAGCAACCCACATATTTCAGCAGCATACAACATGGAACTTCTCACATACGACATAATATTATATAGTTTCGTAAACGTTTCCCAACCTACATTCCCCAAGCCTCTGATTAATCTATTCACCCCATATAAAGCTTTCCTGCTATTTTCCATTACTGACTCAATCATCCTTAGGCTATCTCCCTTCAATTAATGTTTCATCAATTATAACCCCCAGATATTTGTACTCGACAACCATCTGAATAACTTCCCCTCCTATCCTAAAAATTTGCTTACATCTCTATTCGTTTCTTGTCACGAAAATGAATCACACTACTCTTACCCACATTGATCTTCATCTTCCACTTACAACACCACTTATTCCCTACCTCTAATGATCTATTCAGCTGAACCTCACTTTCCGCAAAAACCACTATGTCATCTGCAAACACCAAACCAGGAATTCGTATATCCTCAACTTCAATTCCTACATGTTCTCTTCTCAACTCTTCCATTGAATCATTCACATAAGGACTAAATAGAATTGGCGATAGAACACATCCCTGCCTTAGACCCACATCAACCGGAAAAGAATCGCTACACTTGTCACCAACTTTCACCTTACATTTCAAATCTGAGTAAATCGCTTTGATTGTATCAAATATCTTACCTCCAATAGCCGAACTTTTAAGCCTATTCCATAAAGCACACCTATCCACTGAATCATAAGCTTTTTTCAAATTAATAAAGCCACCAAACATACTCCCCTTCCCCTTAATACTCTTCCTCCCTATCGTCGTTAACATCATAATATTATCCATACAACTCTTCCTCTTACGAAAACCATTTTGCTGCTCACACAGAAGCTGGTTACCCTCCAAGTACAACTCCAGCCTCATTCTCAGTACTGTGCAAAGGACCTTGTATCCCGCTGAAAGGAGGCTAATCTATATATATATATAGATAGATAGATAGATATATGCACATATATATATATATTGTGGACCACATGCGACCGGAAGTAGTAGAAGTAGGGTCTTACCGCTAGAGAGGGACTCGCTACGCTCGCCCCAATTACGTATACCTCGATAACGTTCGGTGACTAACACGTCTCTTGCCACACGGAAGTTAATTAGTAGGATTCGTGACGTCACATGCAGGCGCTCTATAGATAGTCTCGCGTCGCCTGGACCCGCTTCTCGCCTCCATTTTTTTATGCTGACGTCTGTTCCGTACCAAGTTGACTCCCCGTCCCAAGTTGACTCCGACACCTTCTAAGCGCCCGTAATAAACGCCTGCCCCAAGTTGGCACCAGGAATTGCACAAGTGACCAACCGACTCGCCGGTTCGTATATACGAACAGCGAATAGCTGTCAAGAGAAGAAACGAACACCTAGCAAACAATTATAGTGTCTAGGCTCTGATAAAGAATGATTTTCATTATTTAGATGAGGATAAAGTAGCAGAAAATTATGATTGCATATACAGTACACTGTACGTATACTATTATATTATACTTAATTTAGAGTTCACAGCGCGTTTCATTTACCTCGCCACTTATTATATATATATAGGTATTATAATTAGGCGGAGCAATATTCTTTCAAATTTCCAAAAAATACAGTATAAGCCTGTAGTAACCGAGCGCTTCTTGTTCGATACTCGTTCACTCAATCACAATAATTCATTCAAAAATAAACTACTGCAACTAGCATCGTACTACATAACAAAGTCCAACTCACAGTGCTCAAAATTAATAAGTATCACATAATTGAAATGGGTACAGGAAATAGGACCAACACAACAAACTGATATGTAGTTACTAAGTCACCACATCACCTCCCCCCTTAAGAAACAAAGCGATTAGGAGGTCGACGAACGCGGGCTGGATAACGACTTTCGAATCCTGCAACACAGGTACTTGATGGGCTCCCAGTGGATGTCTCGGTTGTATTATTGGATCCAACGCTGTCTGACCAAGACGGAATCTCTTCCATGACTGACCCTTCCGATTGGCAATAACGTCTTTTGATATGATCTTGATGACGACGCCATATCATCTGAGAAGCAACTAGGCGAACAAGATAAGACACGGGACCAGTCTTGCGGATCACTACAGCTGGTAACCACGGTTTACCACTCCGGAAATTTCTCACAAAAACTTCATCCTCTGCCTGGAAATCACGCTCCTTAACTCCACGATCATGAACTACTTTCTGCTTCAGCTGCTTGTCCATGACTTTGGCTTGTAAATCGGGCTTTAACAGATCAAGACGACATCTGAGCCGCCGACCAGTGAGTAGCTCAGCAGGAGATACTCCAGTAGTAGAGTGAGGCGTATTTCTATAAGCAAACAAGAACGATGACAACTTTTCCGACACTGATCCAACCTTCATCCGCTTGATACCCGACTTGAATGTCTGCACGGCACGCTCAGCGAGCCCATTGGAGGCTGGGTGATAGGGAGCAGACGTGATGTGTCTAATGCCATTCTTCCTTAGGAACGACGTAAATTCTTGGCTTACGAAAGATGAACCATTGTCAGTCACGACCATCTGAGGAATGCCAAACTGAGCAAACAGTGTACGCAACTTATCAATCATAAGAGTGGCGGACGTGGAGGTAACCGGAAATACTTCCAACCACTTGCTGTGAGCATCCACGATCACTAGGAAGTATTGACCCAGGAATGGACCAGCAAAGTCCATGTGCAAACGTAACCAAGGTGATCCTGGCCATTGCCAAGGATGTAATGGTGCAGCTGGTGGCGCGGGGCGACTCTGTTGACACTCGACACAATGCTGTACAGTAGCTTCAATATCCTTATCGACTCCAACCCACCAAACATACATTCTGGCTAGAGACTTCATCCGGGATACTCCAGGATGACCCAAATGCATCTCTGCCAACACAGTAGACTGCAAAGAAGGTGGTACCACCACCCGAGATCCCCACAACAGGCATCCATCTTGCACTGACAACTCGTTCCGGCGATTATAGTATGGGTTGAGCTCTTCCTCCTTGCTAAAGTTGGGCCATCCATGTTGCACAAGTTGAAGTACTCTCGACAAGAGGGGATGTCTGGCAGTTTCCTTCCTGATAGAGGCGACATCAGTTGGAGAATCATCCAGATGCTGCATCAGCAAAACCACTTCCTCTGGCACTGGTACTGAGATTGGCTGTTGTTTCAGCGGCAATCGACTCATAGCATCAGCATCTCCATGATCTCCAGTGGACCGGAACACCATGGAGTACTCGTAAGCAGCAAGGGTGAGTGCCCACCTCTGGATCCTGGCTGAAGCTTGTGCTGGAATGGCCTTGGATTCCCCAAGTAGTCCAAGCAAGGGTTTGTGATCAGTAATGAGCAAGAACTTGTGGCCATACAGGTATGAATGAAATCTCTTCACCCCAAACACACAAGCCAGGCCTTCCTTTTCCAGCTGTGAGTACTTTTTTTCAGCAACAGACAATGTACGAGAGGCGAACCCTATGGGCCTGTCTGAACCATCTGACTGTCGGTGTGATAGAACTGCTCCAATGCCATAGGAAGAGGCATCACAGGACAACACAAGCTCTTGAGAGGGATCAAAGTGAACAAGCACTTTTGAGGACAGTAAGGCTGTTTTAGACGCCTGAAAAGCAGCATCCTCCACCTTTGTCCACTTCCAAGGGGTCCCGGAGTGAAGAAGAGCATAGAGAGGAGCTAGTGTAGAAGCTAGCTGGGGAAGAAACTTGCTGTAGTAAGATAACAACCCCAAATACGATTTCAACTCACTGACATTTTCAGGAGCTGGAGCCTGCTGTACTGCCTCCACCTTGTCCTCTATTGGGTGTAGCCCTTCCGCATCAATGACATGCCCTAGGTACTGAACAGACTTTTCCATGAACTTGCATTTTCCCTGTTGCAACCGAAGACCTGCTTGTTGAAGGCGCTGTAGTACCTTCTGTAAATTTCGGAGATGATCCTCTTGAGTGGGGCCCGTCACAAGGATATCATCCAGGTAAACCACAACATACGGAATGCCCTGTAGCAATGATTCCATTGTGCGCTGAAAAATGGCTGGGGCCGATGATATTCCAAAAGGCAGTCGGTTGAACTGGAACAACCCCTTGTGGGTGTTAATGACGACCAGTTTCTTTGATTCTTCTTCCAAACAGATCTGTTGGTAGGCCTGACTGAGGTCTAATTTGGTGAACAGCTTCCCTCCTGCTAATTTCGCAAAGAGGTCCTCAATTTTTGGGATTGGATACTGATCAAGCTTCGACACCTTGTTCACCGTCATTTTGAAATCTCCACATATACGAACTGACTTGTCACTCTTAAGAACCGGTACTATTGGGGCGGCCCAATCTGAAAAAGCGACCGGTGTAATTACTCCCTCTTGCTGCAGCCGATCCAACTCCTTCTCAACCAGTGGTGTCATGGCATAAGGTACTGCACGAGCTTTACAAAATACTGGTGATGCTTCTTTATCCACCTGAATGGTTGCCTTGAACCCCTGGAGAGTTCCTAACCCAGGTTTGAACACGTCTGGGAACTCCTTGCACAATATCTCTGCCTCAGCACTCCCAGTCTCAATGACATGGATGCTTTGCCAATCAATGCGTAGTTTCTCCAGCCAATTTCTTCCCAGTAAGCTGGGCCCATTTCCTTCCACGACCAGTAGTGGCAAATCAACTTCCTGTGAGTGGTGTCGCACCTTGACTGACATTGATCCGAGATTCCTCAACGCCTTCTCTGAGTATGTCTTGAGTTTTACTGCTGATGGTTGGAGTACTTTGTCCTGAAATGTGTCATTGTAGGTGGCTGAAGAGATGATTGAAACTGAGGCACCCGTATCAATTTCCATCTGGACTTGCTTGTCGTCTATAGAAAGCTGAACTGAGTACGGGTTTCTGGAAGAGCTGTTGTCCTGATTGGAAAAAATGTGATAAGCTTCATATTCTTCTGCTTCCACCGTATGAACACTCTTCTGATTGGTGTCCTTCTTGCCCTTGCTCCTACATACTTTCTGCAAGTGACCGATTTTCCCACAAAAGTTGCACTTGGTAGACTTGTGCTTGCAAACATGAGCTGCATGGCCTGTATTCCCACACCTGTAACACGTAAACGACTGGGGCGACTTCTGCGTCTTCGTCCGAGTGAAGCTCTGGACCTTGTGGAGACTCTCTCCGTGAGTCTTGGCGATCGAACCTGACGGTTGTAAGGTTTGAGCATTTTTACTCGCTGCTTCCATCGACAGCGCGAGTTCCGTCGCCTTTTTCAGCGTGAGTTTAGGCTCGGCAAGAAGTCTCTTTTGTATCTGAACGTCTGAAATTCCACAACCCAGCCGGTCTCGAAGCATGTCGTCCAAGCTATCGTTGAAGTTGCAGAAACGAGCCAACGAACGAAGTTCGGCCGTGAATTTGGCTACCGATTCACCCGGATTCCTTACGCGGGAATTGAACTTGAACCGTTGTACTATTTCAGAAGGTGCCGGGTTGTGGTGCTCGCTCAACGCTTTCACCAGCTCTCCGTACTCCACTTCCCCTGGCTTCTTTGGGGCAACCAAATTTCCCAGCAGTTTGTACGCAGATGGACCAACCATGGCAAGAAATACCGATCGTTTCTTGCTCGCATTCTCGATCCCGTTCGCTGCGAAAAAGTGGCTCAGTCTTTCTTCGTATTGAGTCCATTCTTCGTTGTCCTCGTTAAATTCTCCCACGGAACCGAACATAGCTGCTGCCATCCTGCGTCCACAATCCTCGTCGTCAATATATGTAGTAACCGAGCGCTTCTTGTTCGATACTCGTTCACTCAATCACAATAATTCATTCAAAAATAAACTACTGCAACTAGCATCGTACTACATAACAAAGTCCAACTCACAGTGCTCAAAATTAATAAGTATCACATAATTGAAATGGGTACAGGAAATAGGACCAACACAACAAACTGATATGTAGTTACTAAGTCACCACAAAGCCATAAATTAAAAAAAAAAAACTAAAAATAGTTATAATGTCTACTTAAAACTAAGGAATACAAAAATCTTTCTTGAAAAGAAACATCTCATGATCACTTTCTATGTAGAAAAGGAGGACAAATCATGAGTAAACAATTCACCTTGCATGGGACAACAAGCAGAGTTTATAAGGATATGAAGTAGTGTATAGGTATGAATAACCCTAACAAAGGAGTCAACTTGGTACACGGGTGCACTCCAATGAAGGAGTCAACCGGGGACAAGGAGTGCACTCTAACAAAGAAGTCTACTTGGTACAAGGAGTGGACTCCAATGAAGGAGTCAACTTGGTACAGGAGTGCACTCCAACGAAGGAGTCAACTTGGGACGATGGGTCCCATGTTGACTCCTTTGTTGGACTTCTTTGTGGGCACCTGTCTTGACTGGTACGGTTTCCATTCTTGTCTTCTTTTTTGTTGTACTTGACAGTCATTTTATTGACAGGTTTCAAATATGCATCCGAAACTTTATTTCGCACCTTTCTATTGGTGAAAGGGTCTGGTAAGGAGTCCAACAAAGGAGTCAACTTGGGACCTATCGTCCCAAGTTGACTCCTTCATTGGAGTGCAGTCCTGTACCAAGTTGACTCCTTCATTGGAGTCCACTCCTTGTACCAAGTACCTTTCTATTGGTGAAAGGGTCTGGTCAAGTTGACTCCTTTGCCCAGAAAGCTACGCACATCTGTAGATGTGCAAAGAGTCCCAGGAGTTATAGCCCATGTATCCAACCATAAACAGCCTCAATATCAGATGATGACATCAAATGGGCTTATTAAGGATGTACTGACAGCTTCAGATGTGAATAAGACTAAGAGTATGTGGGTACCATGACCAGCAAATTGGACATTAGTACCTGGGAAAGTAGTCCTGGACCACAAATATCCCTCCACAAAGCCAGTGAAAAATACAATCACATGTACAGTGACCAATGTAAGGTAGCTATAAAGTACAGTGTATGTATTGCCATTTCAACATACACTGGGACCTCTCTATTACAAACCTCTGAAATGTGGAAACCTCTATAATAAGGACACCATTCTGTGTTCCAGGTGGGGAGATAATGCATGTACATTGTAATACACGGGATGCACTCATTGTATGTACGTACGTATGTACATCTGAAACATGTATACTATATACATGCACATACATACGTACATATGTAGCTGACAGAGCCTCCTGGGATACAGGATTCGCAGATATAAAACAGCGCATTTCAGTAAGTGTCCATAAATTTCAGGTAAGTTACATGTTGCAACAGATACACCATCCAGCAGTGCTCTAATACCCAGAAATTAAAATACAAATAGAATTCGATGAAAGATTTTGATTTAATACCATTGGTTGATGCTGAAATGCTCAAGGAGGTGATTACAGGTAGAATGATACAGGGTCAGGTAAGGACGGACGTACGTACTATGCACATTGAATTACATTATTAAATGTGCATGATAATACTTTCAGTTTGAAGACAACCTCACTAACACATGGAAATAGATGTAATATACGTAGGTACATAATTTTCGGCTCTTTACTTATTATCTCTTAATTTTGTGACTCTCCTCATTATGCTTGCTGCCACAACAAGAGAGCAGGTGTGAATTCAAAATAACCACTAACGTCTCAGCATCATGTTAAAGTACATTCCCAAACAGGGAAAAAGGATCGGTATTTTTGGAGATCACTTCTTCACTGCAATGTGTAAGGGCCATTCTGAAATGATCCAGTGGATCGATCACTGTTAATACATAATTACGGCTGCCCATTCCACATTCTCCATTACATAATGTGTTGTATTATAGGACAAGGACATATTTGGAAAATACGATTATGTTTTGGCAGCAGTACATCTAGAATGAAAGCACTGGATGTTAGCGGTGTGTACGGTATACTATGATAACAAAGTTTATATATTACCATTCACACACACATCTACGTATGTACATATGTACACATGTGCCCACCAACATGATCGACAACCAGAAAAAGCAAAGGTCACTTATAGATCCTTTATTCAAAACATATCATCCACAAGAATGGAGGATATTGGTGGAATTGTCTTGGTAGTATGGATAACACCGCTCAATGGACAGACGTGAATGCCACAGATATAAAGGTATGTACACCATTATACTCGTGAGTAGCCTTGAAGCAGACTTTCACATGCTATTTATGTACGTACCAACTAAGCAATGAGGCAATAATAGTACTGGATATTGATGAATGTTTTGTAGGTTTCATTATTATTATTAGATACGTACGTAGGTAAGACAATTCCAGCATATTACAATGACATTTACTGAAGCCATGCTATTGAAGGTGAACCATTTTCTCAGTACATTCTGCAACTTATGTATATACAAAAACATTAAATGTTCATCTATTGCAAATGATGCTATGCTACAGGGGAATGGTTCAGAGCAAATGTAGACTACAACTCTGTACCCATCATAAAAAGCAAGGACATCTATGGAGAGAAGATATGTGTACCTGTACTGACAAAGGACCACGTTGATAGTTAATTTTGAACAATGGCTTCGAATAGCTCCACAATCACTAGACGACGAGTGAGTTTTGTACATGACACAGTTCTCTACCTTTGTATATGATAATAAAATGTAACTTTGAACAGAACTGTGATGTAAGGTCTAAACAATATCACTGTGCAGAATAAATTGAACAAGTTCTAGACAGGCGAACACCTGGCGTTTCTTTTCTCATGTAATCGGTATAATTTAAAGACACAATAATGAAATGATCGCCTTTAAACTTATAAAACTTACCATCTGATCTTCATGTGCAATCCCCAGTGCCATGAAAAGTAAAGCGTGTTTGCGCAATTCCTGGTGCCAACTTGGGGCAGGCGTTTATTACGGGCGCTTAGAAGGTGTCGGAGTCAACTTGGGACGGGGAGTCAACTTGGTACGGAACATCTTAAAAAATGGAAGCGAGAAGCGGGTCCAGGCGACGCGAGACTACTCTATAGACCGCGAGAACCATGTTCTGCGCATGCGCAAAACTAAACGTGCACGCTTTGGACGAAGTTCATATTCACTTCCGGTCGCGTTGCATGCCAATCCTGTTCGCCGGTTGTATTTGTTAGTCTCTATGGTCTGTATCTGTCCCGGGAACTCCAGTACTAGCTACTCAATTGAAGGAATGACTGATGTTGTCGAGGAGATCGTTCGTGAGATTTGGGAAGACTTTTCATCATTCGATGTTGGAGGCAAAATACTAGATTTACTTTATTCCCGGAAAGTTATAAATAGAACAGCAAGGGAGAAAATTACCAAAGCAAACACGAGCAGTGACGCGGCTAGGTACTTTTTGATGCACTTGGAAGGCTATGCCACAATCGGTACTCTTCGGACGCTTTTGGCTATATTGCGCGAAACAGCCAAAGATCATGAACGGCATAAGGAACTGGCTGACCTCCTGGAACATAATCTCCCTAAGCTGGTAAGCATAGCAATCTGAATGCCTGAATCAGTGGTTCAGTCTGCAATAGTTGTATGTCATTATGTGAATCCATGTTCGCTCAGATACCTGCTTACATCATGCATCATTGAATTTGGATTAAGAACTGTACTAGTCTGCCGTAGCTGACGCTTGATCCGCCATTTTATTTTGTTTGGGCGGAAAGGGTCTGGTCTGGTCTAGAACCTATTTCTGTACCACAGTGCAGGAATTCGTGCACCCAATCACATTGCAGAACACCTTTTAGACGCATGAAAACATGAACGACTAATGGTGGCTCATTTCCAGTATAGGAATGTAATTTGACTATTCTTGACTTTCTAAATCTGTGAAAACCACCCACTACGTAAATTTGGTCGGCACTATCTATCTCTTCGTGTCAAATCGGGCTTAGCAGTCTCCCTTTTGTGACAAATCTCAAAACATATAGTTATTTGCTTTAGAATTCAATTTTCTTCTGTATTTTGGAATTGTAATTGTTGCGCAAAGTCAACAGGAATCTGCCGAAGACAACACATCGTTCGCCAACCGTTGTGCATGAGTGAAAATACTACCTTGGAATATGCGATAAAGTGCGATTGTTTACGATTTGTCATCGTCGACTCCGCCTCCCGGTACAGAAATAGGTTCCAGACCAGACCTAGTCTGGCGCGCTAGACCTCAACCTCTCATTACCGCGTGGGCGCGGTAGAGCGAGGAAGAGGTCTAGCAACTATTGTCAATTTCACACCTCGGCTCGACCAATGAAATGGCCGGCAACTGAAATGACACCGCCAGTAATTGGCACTAGCCGCTCCGTGGGCGTTTAAAGAATAGGCGCGTGGAAGAGTTTGTAGACGACGTCTGGCCTTGGATTTACCTTCTTGCTGGCTGGAGAGATCCCAGTACCTCTGAAAGAGGGCGACAGTATCCGCTTCATATGCTGCCAGCGCTGAACGCGCTGATCGACGAGCTGTACAATTCTGCATATCGTAGCAGCCATCTCTGTCTCCAGTCTCTCCACTTTTGCAGCCTGATTACTGCAACGCTCGAAAAAACTATGATTATAGCGTTGCCTGGCAGTTTCAGAGAAATCTGGCTGATTTCGTTCAGTTTTCGCCCGAGAACGGTGAATACGAGCGCCTCACAGACCTTTCTCCTTGCCTTGCGCGGAACGTCAGCGGCAGCGCAGAAGCAGCATGTTGTTTCTAAGTGACTAGCCTCTAATCCCTGCGCCGTCCGTGTTGTATCCCTTCATCGAAGTCGTTCCAGCGCCCAAAATACAACTCGCACCTTCGTCCGTACGTATGTTTGCTTATAAACGCCCTCGGCGATGATTGCGCAAGGTGTGAAATTGACAATAGTTGCTAGACCCTATTTCTCATTTTCGCCCCCGCGCGATGATGAGAAATTGGGTCTAGCGAGCCAGACTAGACCAGACCAGACCCTTGCTCCGCCCCAAACAAAATAAAATGACAGATCAAGGGTCAGCTACACCAGACTAGAATTGTACACGGATGCAATCGATATTGGTAATGTATTAACCCCTTAACGCCCATAAGCCAATAAATTGGCTTTGTGGTTACATACCACCAAACGCCCACGATCTTTTCATTGTCAGGGATCGATTTATTTTTATATAGAAATGTACGGTAGGGTATCAGTTGTATTCGTTGCAATTTGTATTCGAAACACATGTATAGTTTTGGTATAATTCAGTCTATAAAAATCAGGCAAAACGCACTTGTACAATAAAAAACGCTATTATACTATGTAGTTTCCGGAGTTATACAATGTTTACATAGTAAAAAATGTCCTCCGTACGGTCATTGTTCTTTTTCTCTTGGAAGAAATGACATAGTGTGATATACTTTGAAGTATTTGGTCGGACAAAGAGGTATAGGTGTGTTAGGAGAGCAACCGGAGCAATGATATCGGGTTCTCGTCCTCGGTAGACATACTCGACACTGCTTCGATTCTGGGATCTGATCTGGGAAGTGTCTCTTGCGAAGTCTGCTAGCCGAAAGTGCTTCTGCAGTGAATGTTCTCCTCTTTGAAAATTTAAATGTGGACATTGATGTATGTACACGACGTTCATGAACATTTAAGCTATTCACATATACGCACTTTTCGGCAGGCTTCCAAACGTTACTTTAGAGATAAATTCTTTTGTACAACGGTGTTTCACGAAGAGAACAAAAGGTCTGACGGTTCAAGTATAAGGTTTTCGATCGTAAAATCACCTCAAGAACATAATAAAAGTACTTTATATATTCAAGCCAATTTTTTGGCTCGCGGGTGTTAAGAGGTTAAATCAGAGGTGTCAGAAGCATTTAGAAAGTGGGGAGCCCACACTATTGTCTGAGGCTGGATGCAGATGTGATTGTCAAACCCAAGGTCTTTGCATGCGAAGTCAAATAATGTAGGAATGGCACAGGAGACATTTTTGCTACGAGAAAATGTGGCAGTGGTACCGGTATCTAGGGTCTATGGTGGAATGAATCAAAATCTAAATGCTTTGATAGTTATTCTGTCTGTCAACAATGCCCAAGAGAATAATAATGCCATTTAGGATATAAATAGGAAGGCTCAGTTTGGTTATGTAATATTACAATTGATTATATAGCTCAGTGTTCTCGCCAGGCCGAATTTGCAGGGCGGACCGCCCTTCTTAGATTTGAAATTTGACTTTATTTGTAATGATCCTTCCTTTCCTGAGAATGGCAAACAGTTTTCCCCCTTGTGTCAGCTGTTTAGATAACGCGAGGCAATAAACGTATGCGTGTATGCAGAGCAGTCGGATTGACGCCATTTTTATGCAGAATATTAATCAACCACGCTCGTACGTACCCACACGTGTCGTTTGAAAAAACTTGCACCGATTATTATTTCGTATTTCTAATTTCAATGAGCAGGAGAACTGCTAATAATGACAATTTACCCCAAGGTAAACGCAGACTGACTGCATCTGGCGCTGGTGGTTAGTATTATCTATGGTGGCATGTTTGCTCTGCTGTTGTGTTGTTAAGGCAAAGCTCAGAGGAGACATCGTGCAAGCTTTTCAAAAAATCCAGAGTACACAAAAAATTGCTTTGATTGGCGCACTTAAGTGTATGTATTGGTGCTGATCTAGCAAGAAATTGCCCACACAACAATGCCCATATTACACTACATTAGTGTAGTGTAATATGTTAAAATGTTGTCAAATTCCAATTTTCTCATCATAACCATCCTCGTCCTTGTGGTTCAGCTGTTATTATTAATACTAGGAGTGTCTCGACATTGACATCGTGAAGCTATATAAATACAATAACCCACCACCCTTTTTTAATTTTTTTCTGGTGACTACACTGTAGCTGTGAATTTAAATAGTGCTGCACTAATTAAAAATGTGTGTGTGTGTGTGTGTGTGTGTGTGTGTGTGTGTGTGTGTGTGTGTGTGCGTGCGTGCGTGCGAGTGTGTGTGTGCATGTATATGCATGCACTGTGTGTGTGTGTGTGTGTGTGTGTGCGTGCGTGCGAGTGTGCGTGTGCATGTATATGCATGCACTGTGTGTGTGTGCATGTGTATCCATGCACTGTGTGTTTGTTTTTGTCAGTGAGCCTTTGTGTACATGCAAACCTCTATGTACATGTGTATGCACTAGATATGTACATACAGTGGAAAATCATTAAGACAAACTTTAAGGGACCCACAAATCCGTTCTTGTAATCAGATGTTCTTCTCATCAGGATTTACTTACTACGTGTACACTACTACAGTGAACCAAACAATGCATGGAATTTGGTTTGTTTGTCTTAAACGTAGACCGCGATTATAGATACTAACGTGTGTACGAATCTGTGCGTTCCGTGTCTGAGTCATGGGTTTTAGTATCCGCGCAGACTGGCAGGGGTATAAAAGGGGGGGTGAGGAGCATGATAACATGGCCAACGCTTTAGAATTTGAAAAAACGCGCGAATAAAGGAAGCAGTTTTACGCCGTCAAATCGTTCGCAAACGCTTAGAAACGATCAAATACCGTTTATATCCTTGATTTTTCTATTGTTTGATTGCTAGGAGTGCAAAAATTGAAGGCTGAAAAACTGTAAGCATTTTATGGGCGGATTACAGAATTATAGCGCGAAGAGTAAGACCACCAACCAGAACGGACCTTCCAGTTCCCAGAAGGGTTAGAGATATTCCACACGTTCTTGAAGGGGGGCCAAGGTCAGAATAAAGTAAAATTCGAGTGAGTACAGAAAGAACGTCACTTTGTTGTCCGGCAAATGCCTTCTGATATCCTCTAAGCGGCTCGCAATTTGAACCTTTTCCTGTTCGTCTTCGACAGTAAGCATCGATTGTCAAAAAGAAAGTGAAATTAGCAACTCCCAAGGACTTTACGGTCTCGGACGAAAATCGACCAAGTTTGCGATTTGATTGGTATATGAATTTGTATGGATTCTCACGGCACTATTTCTATTGTGTATTTATGTGTAAGAGCAATAATAATAGCTTTTATTTGTATGTGTACGTTCATATGAAACTAACGTATTGTTTGTAGCCTAAGCGGTTCCGCCATTTATTCATGAAATACGAAATCAGGAGGAGCACTGCCCTTTTATACTCGTGGTCTACCTTTAAACGTAGAGCGCGCATATAAAAAGGGGGGTGGTCACACGTTTACGGAGTTTACGGAACAAAATGGCCGCCTAATGCTTCTCCCTCGAGGAGAAACAATATACATTAACTCGTGCTCTACACAATACAAATTCTCCAAAGTATAATAGAAGTTGTATGAACACACAATAGTAATAATAACACGGTATTTCCGTAAAAAATCGGTATCGAAATGTGGCATTACGTGTTACCCTTACGAGGAAGTATACACAGGAAGAAAATTGCTATAAAGGAGGCACGGAGATGCTTTGGTGGTTCTATTCGGGAAAAAGAAGGTCTAAAATCGTCGGGCGTCAGCTTCGATCGGATTTATTCGAGAAAAAAATTCACTTTCGAACGATTCAGCAGACACCACGCAACTTGAGTAGCTGAAGCTGTGATAACACACGGTGACACTCCGCCGTCTTTCTTCGTGCTATATAGCGAAGGAATTCTCTTCTTCTACAACTATTCCAGCCAGCTAGCGGACGGTAAGCCCTTCGAAGTATACCATACGTCAATTTCATCGAGAAGTAAAATTTCTGCTTTGAAAAGCGAACAACAAAGATCAAAATCAATTGTTTAGTTATGAACGTGCGTTTTTTCTTTTTATTTAGAGTTAGTGCTTGTTAACAGCTAACGTTAGGACGAGAAGAAGCCTTTTTAGAAGAGAGCTTCTTTGCGTCCGTTTGAAACTCGCGCTCAATAATGTTTTCACGGTGTGTAACCACCCCCCCTTTTATAGTCGAATCCCCGACACCTCCGAACACGCAAGGCGAAGATTCCATACACGCTAGCTACGCGTTTATAAAAGCACGCTCTACGTTTAACGAGTTTTGCAGGTATTACATGTGAGATTGGAGGGCGTCGACTCAAATTTTGTAGTTAAGGTGTTATGTAAACAATTAAGTCACAGGTAGTGTGGGCAAGTCACACGCAATCCACATGATGATCAGTGACATTTCTAACATGAATTCAAATGTGCGAATAAATAGCAGCAACTGTACGTTTTTTCCCTTTATAGTTTGTCCAATATTAAAATGTTTCTTTGGACAAGATTTGCCTATTTTTAGGCTTATTATGTACGGAGAGACACCAGTCGAACAAGTGAATTGTGGGCATCAGAATTACATATTTATGCTTATGTAATCTGAGCCTTGTGACAGTAACGTGATCTGGAGGGCTGTTCTAGGCAGTTGAGCATAGCTGTACTTCTTGGGAAAAGGCAGAATGCTTAACTGCAGCTCTGTGTTTTAGTACATAGTACTGTATATTTTCATAACATTCCATATACTATACATTATGCTAGGAATTAGAAATACCCCCTGTCCAAGGAAGAGCCTCCATGCAACGAAGCCAGCCATCATCAGTGCAGTCAAGTATGAGTGAACAAGATGTCACAGAAGAAGACACTCGATCCGGCTCAGTTGGTCCGCAAAGTCTGGACACACTAGATCCTAGGAAACCTCGCTGTACACCTCAATCCTATTGTGAAACTCTAATACAGAGTGATCCCCCAGATCGCTTTCTAAAACATCGTTTCAATCAAATGCTTCCCCTTATAGCAGCTATTCTGAATAAGCACATTGAGGACTTGAAGCCCACTTTAAGATCACACCAAAAAAGTGACCAAAAGCCTTATAATCGTCTAGAAATTGATGATATTGATAAAGCTAAAGATGTGATGGAAATTTTTAACAAAATTCAAATTGAAGACTGCTGGCTCAATACTGATGTACTTGTTCGTTTAATAAACATTGTGCCAAAGAAAAAGGCTTGGAAAAGGGCACAGCGTCTTTTGGAAGCATATCACAGACGTTTGAAATGTTTCACCTGCCATATATTCTTGAAGTATACTCCATCACAATATTTACAATCCCTGACATGGGATGATGAATCAGATGTAGAACCACCACACCTAAGTGCCACATTTGATAAAGAATTTGAAAGCTTTTCAATAGCAGACTTTCTCAAAGAGCAGCAGTTTTTGTCTCGAATATTCAAAATCCCACTACAAAATTTCCAGTATCTCGACTCAAGGTCTGCTAGTACACTAATCATTTGGGCTTTGAGTATACCTAATAGAAAGGCATATGATATACTAAAACAAGCCGAAAGGAATTTCTGGCAGCTCAAGGAGCACAGCATAATCAAGCTAGAAGTTGAAGGGATGTTCCAGCTGTATTTAAGGGGAAAGCACCTTCCATACTTGATTGAAAGGGCACTGCTGCAGCAAAATCAGGATTTTATCGGTCGTACAGAGGTCAGCTCTACATTTAAAAATGTATGTACCTGGTGTATTAATTCAGCATGGTCACAAACGTTACTGTTCCTGTTACACTAACATTGTTCCAATTATATCTCTTCTGTTTTGTGCATGTTATAGGTCTTTTCATATCAATTTCAAGCTATGGTAGACTTTGATGTGCATTCAAGGGACCCAGTACGTTTATTATTGAATATGTACAACTAGTGGTATGTTAATTTGTATGGACTTGGTCTGTATAATATTATACACATCAACGCATACTCTCACGTGCACACACACACGCACACACACACACACACACACACACACACACACACACACACACATATTACATATTTACTCCAGTTTCTTAGTTGAATATCCTCTCCATTATGTGGTTACATGTTCCTCTCGCTCATCATTCTTTGTAGACAAATGTGGCAGGGAAGGTAGAACAACCGGGAAAGGACCAAAAAATGGAGGCAGAGGAAGCAGATAACTTTCTTGGTAGGTGTGTACTTTGTTCCTACAGTATAATGGACATTGTTGTTGTTCCAAATGATGACAGTTCAATGGGATGATAGTCCAATGAGATGACATCCCAATGTGATGATGGTACAATGCGATGGTAGTCTAATATGATGATAGTCCAATATTTGTGATACGAAGATTATCAATTTGCATCATGTCTATTAGATGACTACTCAGTCTAATAAAGTGGGAGTGGTTCCTGGTTGCTTCCAGTGATTAAGTAAGTAATCAATCGGCTGATTCTGGGGTAGTTGACAAACATGACTCTTCCAGATAACAACCTGCACTAAATAAGTGACCAAGACTGACACAATCCATCTGATGGTTCAGTGTTGCCCTGTCTTGTCTCATGCCTGTGATGGTTTAGGTGTTTGTCGCACTTGACACAAAATTGTATTTTTGATAATTACAAAACGCATTCACAGACATTGTGACACGTGTTCAAACATAACCTGTTAGTTGGGTAAGTGTGTAGAATTGAACAGACCCCCTGCTAGTGTGAGACTCACTTAGGCTCACCCCAATACACCATCCCCTATGACCCATTACTGTGGCATGTCAGACCATGCATACGTGTGGAGTATCTATTGTCAATTGTCTTCTATTGGTGAACCTCTCCCATTTTAACTCTGGTCATGTGTAACTACATAGTTCTAATATGCGATATTATTTTGGTCTATAGACTGCAATATTATGTAGATATAATAGATAGTACCTTGGAATGATCTTTGCATACTGTTAATCTTAGCTGTGGACAAGTGTCTTGTGACATTGAATCACCTGATAATTGAGGTATTTATTGTAGTTGACTGGTTTATGGCTGTCAGTATAGCTTCATCTTGTGATGTCCTACAGTCTACACTGAACTACTGTTGTATGCTTGTGGTTGGAATGGAAGTTTAACTCCAACAATTACTGGTCTTGTTCTGTAGACCGTGCACCATCCGATGATGGTCTCTGCAAAGTATTGCAGGAGTTTCCGAATTGGGAGGGTTATGCTTCTTCCCTGGGCCTGATGTCTCAGCAAGTGGACTATTTCTATCACATGAAGCGAGGAGACGACGGAGTACTAGCCCTCAGACACTGGAGGGACGGTCACTGTGGAGAGGACCACCCTGGTACATGGAGGTTCCTTCTCAAGGTCATTGGAGATAGTATAGGACCTGTTCCTGCTGGAGACCTGGAGAAGGACGTTCTCACTAATGGCAACTGGACACTACCAGTGGGTTGATTTGGAGAGTTGTAGTACCGTAATTCCGGAAAATAATGTGTGATTAAAATAATACAAATCATCCAAATTTGGAGTAGAATTATTTAAATGCTATTATAAAAATGCGCGATGCCATTTTGAACACCAGAAACGAATAATGCATGCTTAAAAATGGCATTCTAAATAATGCACCGGGTAGTTCACTCACAAAGTTCGCATTTATAAAATGCGCATTAATTTCCGGAATTACGGTAATACATTGACCAAGTTAACATGAAAGGGGGTGGAGGCGAGGGAGTAGTTGCTCCTCTACCTCCACCAAAATCCTGTTGGCTCCTCCCACTCTACCAACATCCTATTGGCTCCTCCCACTCCACTAACCTCCCGTTGGCTCCTCCCATTCCACCAGCATCCTATTGGCTCCTCCCACTCCACTAACCTCCCGTTGGCTCCTCCCACTCCACCAGCATCCTGTTGGCTCCTCCCACTCCACCAGCATCCTGTTGGCTCCTCCCATTCCACCAACATCCTGGCTCCTCCCACTCCGCCAACATCCTGTTAGCTCCTCCCACTCCACAGTTAACATCCTGTTAGCCCCTCCCTCTCCACTAACATCCTGCTAGCTCCTCCCACCCCATTCATAGCCTGTTAGCTCCTCCCCTCCCTCCACGCACCACCTGGTTGGTAATAATTCATTAATTTTGGATTTTTGTCCAAATGACTGTTAAATTTTCACTAACAGCTTGTTAACCCCTCCCCCTCCACTAGCAACTTCTTACTCCCCTCCCCCTCCACTAACAGCTTGTTAACCCCTCCCCCTCCACTAGCAGCTTGTTAGCCCCTCCCCCTCCACTAGCAGCTTGTTAGCCCCTTCCCCTCCACTAACAGCTTGTTAGCCCCTCCCCCTCCACTGACAGCTTGTTAGCCCCACCCCCTCCACTAGCAGCTTGTTAGCCCCACCCCCTCCTCCAACAGCTTGTTAGCCCCTCCCCCTTCACTAACAGCTTGCTAGCCCCTCCCCCTCCACTAGCAGCCTTTTAGCCCCACCCCTCCACTATCAGCTTGTGCTCAACTCACCTATACATGCAGCCTATTTGCTCCTCCTCTACTAGAAGCCTGTGTGTCCACTGTAACTCTTGAAGACACAATTAAGTACATTGAATATGTATCGTATCTTTTGCAGGACACTGTTCCTCCTGGTGACTGTCACTGTTTCATCAGTATGAAGCCCTCAAAGTTCAATGTAAGTGTACACCTTACATGTGATGTGTGTATATTTCATAACAGTCTCATCCTAGCTTACCTGTATATTATCTGTATATAAACAAACACTAAAAATGATTGATGCGGGAGTAAGCTAGCTCCATGCTGGCAGGCCAACAGCCTTCCACATATCCGGGGCCATAGCCACCTGTCCGGTTGGTACAGTTTCAACCGGACCACTTTTCAGGGCAGTACCAAAAATAAATATTTCTAAAAAAAACTTTTTCCTTGTTACCAAGGGAGAAAACAATATCGAATTGCACTCGAATCACTTTGGCGTCTCTTCTAGGATCAGGAGGACCTTCGCTGAAGTTATTACCTTCATAGATGTCGTTGCGCTCGAATTCTACCCCAATTCCTAATCCCGGTGTTTTGAAATCGGCCATCTTTTTCGCGTTGTATAAATTACAATATAAATTCACTGTTGCGGTTATTCATAGGAATCTATATATTTTATATAGATAATAAATATATTATAATAATGGATTCCTATTCCTATTATAATACATTATTATCAAATAAATTGGCATCAAGGACTACCTCTGAAGGCCTAAAATCCTAAATTTTCATGGGGGTATGCCCTCAGTCCCCTTACATTATGCCTCACCATGTATACATATTACCGTAAACCGGACCACTTCACATTCGATGGCTACGGCCCTGTTATCCATTGTGTGTTATTGGGACAAGCCTGAGCAAGCCCCACACTTTCACGAATTAGTCATAGCAATGGATGATCCTTGATTATGCAAACAATTATGCAAGGGTAAACCCCCTTTTTGCAATAAGCTACTTATCATAATGATATATCATGGTTTGTACAGGGCATATGGCGTTACTGTCCTTGTCTTCGGGATTGGTCACTAAACCAGCACACCCTATAAACCATGTAGTAACTGTTACACTGGAACCCCTCTATTAAGGACACTTTGGGACCTTAATTTTAGTTCTTAATAAAGAGGTTTCCTCAATTCAGAGGTCACTTAGTACACTACAGTACTACACTGGGACAAAGAATGGTGTTCTTATTACAGAGGTTTTCACATTTTCAGAGGTTTGTGATAGAGAGGTCCCACTGTACTGCATATTTTAAGGTGGAAAATCTGCTCATGCACACAACAGCTAGTGAAGCATATAGTGCCTATCTTTGACAAAGTGCTGTTGGTTGGAAATCTTGCATTGACATACCAAATAAGAGTCAACCTACACTTCCAAAGCCGTTAGGTTTGCAACCATTGCAAAGCATTCCACAATCTGCTTTGGCACGCAGTACAGAAATATGGGATGAGACTAGACACTTTCTCACTGAGACAAAGTCCCAATTAATTTAAAATTGGTGCGAGAATGGGTCTGGGCTATGCACAACTAAACCTTATCACAGTCTGGCTGAATAGGTCACAAGTTGGATCTAAGACAATGTCATGCTTAATTGTACTGATGTTTGGTTTTTAGGCAAAAGGTTAGGCTGATAATCACCATCCTTGTGATTTGGGAATCTCACATGGATACATATATCAGGGAATGATCCTCCCTCCTCACTTGTAAGGGTTGGTTGGATAGTTCCAATTCCACAGTATTATGTTACCAGAGAATACATTTGAATCGCTTGAAGCCGGCACATATGATCAGGATATTGTAATGTTAGAACATGAGTGTTTCCAACAGATGGACTGGAGAGTAGACTCACACATGTCATGTTGACACATTGCGCTATGAACTTCTCCTTCGCTGATCAATCCGGGCTTCGTAGCTATATCATTGCACATAGCATTTTGTATCAGCTACTCCAATTTCGATAGTTGTGTGATACAGCGTTGTGCTGCAGAAAAGATTGAACAAAATTTGGACCTGAATCACAATCAAGAAATGGCTCAGTAGCTGTCTGTGTGACTCTTGCACAATCGATCGAGGTGTTAAAAATTGAATGCCACAAACTCCACTGTAGTATGGTCCCTTGAGCAAACTTTAAACTAACATATCACGCATTTATGTATGTAGCTGTTCAGGACAGTTATTCCTTGTCCACTTGCTCTAAAGTGACTGGTTTTCATGGATACCCCACACACATCATTGCTACAGTTTGAGTTAAAACCCATGTAGGTGCCACCTCTCCTCACCTCAGCCCACCCTGCAATCGAAGTACTTGAATCTCTTTTTCAGGTTCAAAAGAACCTTTGCTGTAGACACTATACTTTCAGCGAAGCATGTAGAATATTTACCAGCTAGTCTCTAACTGTGTCCAGTTTCTTAGTTGAATATCTTCTCCATTATGTGCTTACATGTTCCTCTTCCTTATCTTCCTATGTAGACAAATTCATCAGGGAAGAGAGAACAACCTAGGACTGACCCAAAATATCTTGGTATGTTTGTTACTACAGTATAACATACATTGTTGTTGTTGCAAAGGATGATATTAGTCCAATGTGATTACATCCCAATGTGATGATGGTACAATGCGATGGTAGTCTAATATGATGGTAGTCCACTATTTGTAATATGAAGACTATCAATTTGCATCACGTCTAATAGATGACTACTCAGTCTAATAAAGTGGGAGTGGTTCCTGGTTAGGCCCACTTAATTACTTTCAGTGATAAAGTAATTAATCAATCAGCTGATTCTGCATGGGGTCATTGGCAAAGAAGGACTCTTCCAGATAGCAACCTATACCAAATAAGTGTTCAAGACTGACACAGTAATCATTGTCTAATGGTTAACTCAGTGTTGCCCTGTTGTGTCTCATGCCTGTGATAGACAACAATGGATCCTAGAACTCAAGGTTAAGACTCTTAAGAGATGTTTGCTTGGCAAGGATATTACAGACACATACACGCATGCACACACACACACACACACACACACACACACACACACACACACACACACACACACACAAACACACAAACACACAGACAGACAGACACCACACACACACACACACATAAACACACAAAGACAGACAGACACCACACACACACACACACACACACACACACACACACACACACACACACACACACACACACACCAGGGCCGTAGCCATCAAATGTGAAGTGATCCGGTTTACATAATATGTAGACATGGTGAGGCACAATGTAAGGGGGACTGAGGGCATGCCCCCCAGGAAAATTTTGGATTTTAGACCTTCAGAGGTAGTCCTTGATGCCAATTTATTTGATAATAATGTATTATAATAGGAATAGGAATTATATTATTATCTATATAAAATATATAGATTCCTATGCATAACTGCAACAGTGAATTTATATTGTAATTTATACAATGCTAAAAAGATGGCTGATTTCAAAACACCAGGATTAGGAATTGGGCTAGAATTCGAGTGCAACGACATCTATGAAGGTAATAACTTCAGTGAAGGTCCTCCTGATCCTAAAAGAGACGCCCAAGTGATTCAAGTGCAATTCGATATTGTTTTCCCCCTTAGTAACAAAGGAAAAGTTTTTTTTAGAAATATTTATTTTTTGATACTGCCCTGAAAAGTGGTCCAGTTGAAACCGTACCAACCGGACCGGTGGCTACGGCCCTGCACACACACACACACACACACACACACACACACACACACACACACACACATATGTATAATTTTTTAAGTATATACTGGCATGTTTGGCTACTGTTTATGTTGTGCAAATGATTTGGATACTTATAATTAGCCTGTAGCTATATATGTATAGCGATAGATTGCCATGCATTCGAATGGACCTCCTACCACCACGTTCACGATCGGTTGCATCATGGATACGAATATCCATGGTTGCAAGTTTGGTTATAGGCGGGGAAGTCCCATGTCCCAAGCGTGTACATCTAAAATGGCGGCCGAGGAATCCGTACACGCACTAGATAGAACTGGTGAGTCTCAGATAATTAGTCGGAACACGTGGCATAGAACGAGGCTGTGCGTGAATTTCAGAGCGATAATTTATGTCATTGTGTGTGTGTGTGTGTGTGTGTGTGTGTGTGTGTGTGTGTGCGTGTGTGTGTGTGCGTGTGTGCGGTACGTATTTCCCGAGCCCCATTATACCGACTGCGATCATTCTATAGCTGTGGCAGCGCTGTGATGACATACCTCACAAACACTAGCCCTTTACAGATAATGCTATCGTTATGAACAATTGTTTGTCTCAGCATGTTCAGTTGGTTAATTGGGTGACATAGTGGGAAGTTATCTCCCTATATTATCTGGTAGGTTTTGATTCAAAGGCTCTTATGGACAGATACCAAGAGAAATTTGTCGAGTTTGTGGTTGCTAAGAAGATTGCCAGGCGTCTCCGTATGGCTAATGTTATCTCCGAAGATCTACTCCGCGTAATTTTGAGTAATGGACCAGAAATAGCTGTGGCAGAGCTGTTTTTGTACCTTCGTAAGGATGCCAACTATGATAACATCAGAAAGCTCTATGGAATCCTGATTGCCACTCCTGGATACCCCAAAATGAGAAAGCTTGGTTTCGATATGGAGAATGATGCCTGTGATCCCCTGCAAAGTACACCCAGCACTGGCAAGTGAAGCATGAAGTATTAATCCATGCATGTAATATCACAAACACTCTTAATAAACAAACCTACAATCCAATTTGCTATAGATCTCCCATTTACAAAAGGTCTTCTCTGGCATATTATTCTGTAGGCATATATGTTGCCCTAGAACATGCTATTATATCTTTTACACCACTCTATTCAACAGATTCACATGGTACATGCACAATATACATGTTACTATAGATTTTTGTCAGTTTGTGAAATTGTATCTTTTCATTTCCTTATAGAATTCAACTGTGAACAGTTTATGGACAAATATCAGAAGTTGTTTATTGATGATGTAGCTGCCAAGAAAATTGCTAAGAAACTTTTTATATCACACGCAATAGATCAAGACTTATTACACTACATTGAGAACAGTGGTCCTGAAGAGGCTGTTGAGGAGCTGTTCCTGCACCTCAAGTACAACGCTGACTCTGATGTTATCAGAAAGGTGTGTCGAATCATGGTCACCACCCGTTGTGGTTCTAAAATGAGTGAACTTGGAGAATTGATGATAAAGGATGAGGAATTACCACCAGCCATTGGTAAATTGGTAATTCTAATATTGTATGTGATTGGATAGTACGTATAGCCTTTGTTTGATGTCAGGTGTAAGCTATAGTATTGTTTTCTGCCATACACTGATTGAATTGAAACCATTTGGATTTTTTTGGCATGCATTACTAACATTGCATGCATTGGTAACTATGTTACGTAAGTCTAATACAGTGTATACCTTTGAAGTTTGCTCACTTATAGCAACAACTATAGTAATAATATCCAATTTGGGTAGCAAAGCGTATATTATTAGGGTTGTGACATTTAATGTAAATAGGCGAATAGAAACCTGTAAGCCATGTTGATTCAAAAAGTAGCTCCAAACTATACACATTTGAAAGTGGACAGTTAGGGTTTACCTTAGACCAGCTAGCCTCGTATTCTTAGGTGCACTATTCTGGGAGGTGTTTTCTTCAGATTTTGAAAGTTTTCACAAACCAAGACGTATGACTATACTATGTATAATACTGTTAGACCTAGTATATTACATTGTTGTCAATATGTAGGAACTGACACAATACAGTACTGCTATAAGTTTATGTTCATCATGTGTATACTTACTAATCCAGTATGTCATTGAATTTATTTGTATATCTGTACTGTCACAGTGGTTTTGTTATTAATTCAATCAAATTTGAATTTACAGATGATGAGATTATTGAAGAACAGTGTCAGTTTTGTTCCATTGCTCTTCTAGTTGTCGCCAGTACGTGATACCTATACTTAATATATTATGTATATGTATGTGCATGCCTTGAGACACCGCATTGACTATAGCTACTAGCAGTTTACATAACATGTATTATTATAATAATATTATGTCAGGATAATGGTACTTTTATTCTCCATTCTCTTATGCAAGGCAGCAGTTTTTGTCTTAACAGCAAATGTAACCAGTATGCACTATACTTACCTATGTATACAGTGTATTTGAGCTAGTACTCAATATATAATTTAGCTGCTATACTCCATGTGTCATCATAATGTTTTCTACGCTCTCTTGTGCCACAGTTGTTTTCATTTTTGCCACAATAATTGCAATTGCAGTTTGGATTTTATGGATTCAACAAGGGTCACACCCATATATTATTACTGATTCAAAGTTGCCCCCTGTTTCTGAAGAGTGTTCTTCGCAATACTATGATTGGTTACACAAGAATGATTCTTGTCCAGCAAGTCCTGGTCAACCTCGAGATGGCACGGTATGAAGCAAACCGTTCGCTCTGCATGTTACTATGTACATGTGTGCATAGCATGTTTATGAATGTGTGTGAGTGTGTACGTGTGTGCATAATTATACTTTTAAGCCCCATGTTTGGGTATTTTGTGTATACTGAGCGTATATGCCCATCTTTTGTTTCCGGATTCAATTAAGCTCCTTACTGTTTGCATCTATTCATAAATTGCCCTGAGAATCTTCATAAATCTTGAATCAAATGAAATATTGGTACCTTACCCTGCTAGCAGTAACTCGCTCTCAGTGAAAAAGTTGACAAATCTCATGCCATTTTTGTGTAGTAGGTATAATGTTCACTTACATAACATTCTGTTGTTCATGCACAGGATCAGTGTCATCGACTACGTAGGAAAATAAGTTCATTCTACGATTTTTCTTGGACCAAACCCAGAAAGAAGTTTCTTAGTATTCGCTCCACTACTGGATCACGTTACGATTTTGATAGATTCGTCCCTTTCATGTCTGTGAGCCTAGCTGAAGTAAATAAGGAAGATCTTGTTTACGGTAAAAGTAAATTCAAAGGTAAAGTTCCGTTTGATGATATTCTGAATGGTCATGGTTCAGGAGGGGTCCGTAAGCGCATTCTCTTATTTGGTACCCCTGGTAATGGAAAAAGTACTTTACTAGAGCAGATCTCTCATCTGTTCCTCCAAGGGAAATTTGGTCAAGAATTTACAATGATTGTTGGAGTTCAGCTGTCCCTTCTTCCTGAAAATGCTTCAGATGCCAAGATCGAAGATCTTTTCTTTACTGTCCTCGACAAAAATAATAAAATAGAAATGGCAGCTGTAGGTGAATTCAATGCCTCTTCTTGCATTGGTGATGGTGAAGGTGTCTTATTTCTCTTTGACACCTATGATGGTTTACCTCCTAGCTACCTGTCAGAGAATAGTGACAACATTGTAAGGCATATAATCATGGTTGGAGATTTGATGCCCAAGGCTTCATTCATTATAACTTCTAGACCTTCAACTGCCATTGAACTTGTTGAACATGTTGATAAGTGTATTGAAGTTTTAGGCTTTTCGGGGGACGAAGAAGCATCTATACATAACTTTACAAGATCGTATTTCAATGAATCATACGGTGATGAGGTGTATAGGCAACTCCAATCAAAATCCCATCTTCATGAGTTATGTCATAATCCACTCTATCTGCGGATTGTGTGTTTCATTACATATTACGATGAAACACTCCCTAATGTGATGACAGCAACACAACTGCTTGACAAGTTTGTGTGCATACTTGTTGCTAAAAGCAATAACTCTACTTGTAGGTGTTACACATCAGTCACTGATTTGATTGAAATGTGTGATGAATTCAATAAAATTGCCAACTTATCCTTATATGGAGTTAACTCAAACATGGGCAGCTTTACCCGTTCGTTCTTGAAAAAGCATCCAGAGCTCAAGGAGCTTATACCTGACCGATTTGATCCTTTTGAATTGATGTATGTAATTGGCAAACTTAACTTGTATAAATATGTTGAGGTTTCCTATCATTACATTCACCAAATTATCCAGGAGTTTCTAGCTGCTTGTGCCCTTGCAAGTTTCTCCAATGGAGGCCAAAGTGAATTTTGGGATGGACATCTCCTTTTGAGCTATGACAGGCGTGGGAAATTCCTCCTATCAGAAGACAGATATAAAATGGTCTTCACTTTTTATGCTGGTATCACCAAGTTGAAGAATGGACTAATTCAGGATAGAATGGTGCAATCCATTGATCCATACTTTGTTAAACGAGTATACTTTGATTTAGAATCAACTATGACAAAAATGTGTGAGGTTGTGCATGAGAGCCAAAACAAAGATCTGTATGTACGTATTGTTTCCGCTTCTGATAACGTTACTTCTGTCCATCTGATGGATAGTACTTTCTTCGGTAAAAGTAGATTCCCCATTCACAGTATAACTTGGTGTGTATCCCATCATCCAGACATTCAGTATTTAAAACTGACGTTCATACCTCCACATGAAGTAGCCAAATTACTAAGCAGCCTCTCAAACATCACTTCAAGTTTGATCAGCTTTGACTGTTCCTACTGGGGTACTACTACCTTGGAAGGTAAGCTTTTTAATATGCATCATTAACTGTCTATACACCAATGTCCACGAAAATGTATTATTGTCTTACACGGTATTACACATTCATGTACGTACATAACCTTTACTGTGTGCCCATACTGAAATCAAATATGTTGTAATCAACTATGATTTATTCATGCAGCTGTTTCATAATTGTACTGGATACTTAGTTTAATGGTAAAAACAATCCTAAACTTTGTACCTATATGTACGTACTGAAATAAAATGGCATAATGTTTTTTACAGGCATGCATAGCTCAGAATGGGTGATGCTTATAAGACATGCTTAACTGGGTACTACTCACCCGTTCTGTTATACGTACATGCATACTTGTACAATATGTGACTGCACTTCACAATAGGTCCCATCTGTCAGTTTTGTATTCAAATGGTGCCAATGTCTGCTTTTATTTCAAAATTATATATGTACAACCGAACAGTAATTATCCTGATATTGCATATCCCTGGCTATCATTTTGCATAAACGTATACGAGTTGAAGTTGATACTAATTATTACTTTTGTGATTACAGATGAAGAAATAATCAGAAACTTTCTATCAAAGTGTAAATTGAGACATTCTAAATTCCATGCTCGTGATAAATCTGAGTCTCATGGCAGTATCGGAGGTAACAGTCTGTTACAAGTGGCAGGTAGACCCTTAGGTCAGCTGTCAAAGAAAATAGAAGATTCAAACACACACGCAGTGGTGCCTAGAAGTGAGTGCTATCCATGTACATTTGTGACTAGGTATGAATTTAGTGAATCACACACATGCACATTCATAAAGTTTAACACCATTAACCTTTGGGTATATAGGGTTGTTTCAAAAAGTAAAAGATATGCAATATATTACATTTCATCTACATGTATAAAGTTCTTGGTCGAGAATCTGTATTGCATTTCAGTGTATATTTATTACTACAGTAACTGTCTATTGTAGTGGAATTGAGTATGTACGTGCATACAGTTTGGATTTTATAAGATAACATCATGTCAGATATTTGCTTGTATTTGTGTGGAGACTGATGCGGAGATGGTACAGGATGTTATTAAAGGAGGTATTCTTGGTTCATTGAATTTGCAATTTGATCTAGTCTTTGATGCCTATGCTGCAGACAGCAAGAATCTAACATTGGGCATTATCAGTGATCAGTATGGACATGGATCGTTGGAAGACATTGAGCTAGCTGGGGAATGTGATTATCAGAATGTAATTGCAATGAAGTTGTGGACCAAGCAAGTAACCCTAAGTCACATGACAATGCCATATGAAACTTTTCTGGAGTTGATTGCATCTTTCTCACATGTTGAGAGGCTTTCATTGTATCATGTATTTTTTGAGCCCACAGTGAGTAATATATTATATTATGTGTATGTAATTCACACCTTTGTACACAGGTGCATACTCGCACCTGCACACACACACACACACACACACACACACACACACACACACACACACACACACACGCACACACACACACGCACACACACACACGCACACACACACATACACTTATGTATACTCATATATTCTGTGTCAGCATTCATGGATAGATTATGTTCACTTTTTTATTAGCCTGCAGATCTGACGCTTTCTGTCATTTCAATCAGTAAGCTTTTTCAACAGAAGCAAGACCTTCAAGAGTTATCCGCAAAGAAGTGCCCTGTTAGCATTGTCCATGGTGCTCTTACTGCGTCTCTGAGGAAACCACTTTGTCTAGACCTGGAAGTTGACTCAAGCCTTTTTGACACAGAATATGGTGAGCAGTGATGTTACTCTCCGTGAGAACTATACAATGTGGAGTGTTACCGGTAACTCTATGTAGCATGTTAGTAAGGAGATCGAATGGAAAAGTTTTCTCACACACACAGTGTGAACACAGTGTCATTTAGATAATTTGGTTCCATTAACCTTTCGGTGAGATATTATATAGATTTATATTGTATATATGCTATGTAATAGTTGTAGCATATTTGGACAGGTTCAAGGGGATAGATGCAGCATATCAATTTTGACAATCACAAATCTGAGAGAAGCACACCAGTAACCCTATGACATGCACTGTCTATCTGATTATTATTTTTCTCATTTTAGGAGATGCTATCTGGAACGATATGTTGAAAGCTCTTAAACAAGGATCAATACGTACATTGCTCTTTTATAATTTTGAACCCATTCCTGAACTGTCTTTAATGCAGTTCATCTCCAGTTCATCAGCATCTGATCTTAAAGAACTTGATGTTAGCTTCTTTGCTAATGAATCCCTTGTGAGCTCTCATAGTGTTCACCATGCTCTTCCACACTGTCCTCTACTGTACTATCATTGTACATCTCCTGTAGGCTACACCAAAATTGCTGAGGTCCATTGAAAACACAACTTTTCTCTGTCCATCACTGGATGAACTAGCAATGGATGTTCAACCCGACTCTCTTGCAACTGCCTTGCTGGCAAGTATGGGTGCTAGTAGCTTTTCAAACCTCACAAAATTGAATGTATTTCGTTCTATCTCCTGTAAGTTGTGTGATTTAATGCAAATTACTCTATTTGAGTTGCAGATTTATATGTTTGTATTTTGGTAGAGTATTTATTCATGTTTACTTTATTGTATCTACATGTTATTCTATAGTGGGGAAAAATATCACTGTAATTGACATCGGAAAGTGGATAGCTGAAAGCTCACTCAGGGAGATTGCATTATTAAGCATTTCCTTCACAAGTGAAAAAAATTTGATTGACTTCCTCTTGATGTGCTTCAAAATTGATAAACTAACAAAATTAGTCTTGCATATTTCAATAATGTCCAACATTGAGGTATGTATGTGTGTGTGCGTGTGCATGCATGCATGTGTGTGTGTTTGTGCACGCGTGCGTGTGTGTGTGGTATGTTTGTGTATCCATGCATGTGTGTGTGTGTGTGTGTGTGTGTGTGTGTGTGTGTGTGTGTGTGTGTGTGTGTGTGTGTGTGTGTGTGTGTGTGTGTGTGTGTGTGTGTGTGTGTGTGTGTGTGTGTGTGTGTGTGTGCATGTGTACGTGTGTGTGTGTGTGTGTGTGTGTGTGTGTGTGTGTGTGTGTGTGTGTGTGTGTGTGCGCGTGTGTACGTATGTGTGTGTGTGTGTGTGTGTGTGTGTGTGTGGTTGTGTATGTATTATACATATGTGGTGTGTGCATATGTTTGTACACGTGTGTCCAGTGTGTGCGTGTGTGTGTGTGTGTATGACATTGTGCACTTGCATGCTTGGTGTATTTGTGTATATTGTATGTTTTACAACACTATGTATGCATGGCTGTCACTCCCTGACAACCTTCAAACTTCGTCACACTGAACTCACTTTATTCTTTTGGTACAGACAACTGTTGATGATCAATATATGAAAGATCTTGAGATTGCTCTGAACAAGAACAATATTCTCAAAAACTTAACTTTACATTCAACTGAGCTCGGTATACCAAGAACTGTTTTAGCTGTAGTGAATGGTGCCAGCAAAAGTAACAGTCTAAAGGTTCTTGATTTCGACATGCCTTTGTCATTTCTTCCTTCAGAAGACTTGGTTGAAAAAATACAACATCTTAGAGTGGAGAAGAAAATGGAAATTTTAACTAGCTGGTCCTGACAGCAAGTTGTTAACCTAAGTTATAGGTGCTTTTATACAATGTAATACTATTATTATGTGTGTATATCATAGTACTATCCACAAATGTTGAATATTGACTGTGAAGTATTAAATTCACTCATGTTTCAGTGTTCAAACACTAAACCTGTACATTTCCAACAGGGCCAAGTATTTTACTGTGTTTAATATTCTATGTACGTAAATATTATTATTATTATTATTATATTATTATGATGGGTGGTGGTGATATAAAAATGAGTAATGATAAAATTAAAATAATTATTATACACCTATGTACAATTAAATATTATACATGTTACATAAATTAAATATAACATACATATTTACAATTAAGTAGAATACACATATTTACAACTAATCAAAATAAATATAATAATAATAATAATAACAATAACAATAATAATTATTATTATGATTAAATAATAATGGTAAATAATTGATTAATTCAATCGATACATTGGAGATTTGGCTGTTCCAAAGTGCCCAGCACAGATGAAGTGTTCCCCAACTGGATTGCCACGGAGAGTCACTGTAACATGTAAGTGAATGACTGTGGCTCTCCGGTAGAGGACTTCAATCTACGGCCAAGATCACGCAAGAATTATTATTATTATTATTATTATTATTATTATTATTATTATTATGTAGTTATGGCTATAATTTATAATTAATCAAGTGGATACTAGACAAAATAATAATGTCAATCACACAATGCATACTTTAAAACATAATACAGTTGCACAATTAATATCAATAGTAGGTATATTATAATATACATATGTCATGCATATTATGTACAAATATTATTAGCTATTGGTTTTATAATATACGGTCCTTCTGATATCAAACAAGATATGTTTGGTTGCCAATCAGAAATTCTCCCCAGTGCCAGCCATATGACACATATACGTATGATAATGTATTATACTTATTTATTCTGCGTATGTATATAAATATATCCAATGATAGGCATAATATACATACATTAAAATAATTTTTAAGCACCTCCAAATGTAGGTAAGGTTATGGGCCATGTACAGAGATAAGAAGTGTTTCAGCATTTAGTTCATGCCATCAGCTAGGTCCGGTACAAATATCAAGTTGACACACCCTCATTCCCATGAGTTATGCAAAAAGGTGCTTGACGTCTTTTTATCCTATACACTCCCATACATTGAAAAAATATTCTTCACCTCCAAAAGTAGCTATGGTTACGAGCCACGCAGGGAGATTGGAATTGTTTCATAAGTTAGTTCATGTCCCCAGTTAGGTCTGATAAAAATATCAGGTTGACACGCCCCCTCTACCATGAACTATAAAAAAGGTGCTTAGCATTGTGTTTCTCATATACACTCCCATACTTCGAAAAATATTAAGCACCTCTGAATGTAGGAAGGGTTACGGGCCACATATGGAGATGGGAATTGTTTCATAAGTCAGTTTATGTCCCCGATTAGGTCTGGTGAGAATATCAGGTCGACACACCTCCTTTCCCATGATCTATACAAATAGGTGCTTAGCATTTCTTCTCCTATACTCTCCCATGCATTGAAAAAATATATAATTTTATATAATATATATATTTGTATGTACATTCCAATATAAGCGTAATACGCCTCGTGGTGATCACACAGGTAATTTAACATTCCGTTGCTGGTCACCAAGGGCTGTCCAGCGTCCATGCCAAACTCACTAATAGAATATCGGATGCATACATACTGTCCTGAGTGTGCTATATGCCTTGTGGTGACAAGCAAAAATGTCAGATTCTATCGCTTGTCACCGCAGCCCCTCTTGTGTGCACGTGATGCATCATAGCTCATAGGCAAATGCATGGACACACTCCTGGAACTAGTACAGTCCTTCTGATAACAAAAGTTGCATTTTGTTGTTGATCATAAATTCTCCCCAGTGTCCATATGTCACATAATAATGCATATACTTTTGTATATACATTCCAATATAAGTGTAATACGCCTTGTGGTGATCACTCGAGTAACTTAACATTCCATTGCTGGTTACCAAGGGCTGCCCAGAGTCCATGCCAAGCTCACCAATAGAATTTCGGATGCATGCAGACTGTCCTGAGTGTGCTATAGACCTCGTGGAGACAAGCATAAAAATGTCAAATTTTATTGCTTATCACCGCGGCCTCTCTTGTGTGCACATGGTGAAACATAGCTCAAATAAGAATACACGGACACACTTCTGGAACAATTACAGTCCTTCTGATAACAAAAAATATATGTTTTATCTTCGAACAAAGTTCTCCCCTGTGTCTATATGCCACATATTATAATAATGCATATACTTTGTATGTACATTCAAATATAAGCGTGATACGCCTTGTGGTGATATCATGCAGGTAATTTCACATTCTGTTACTGGTCACCAAGGGCTGCCCAGTGTCCATGCCAAACCCACTAACACAATTTCGAATGCATACACACCCAAAAAGATGCATTTTGTCACCGATGAAAAATTTTCATTAGTGTCCATATGACACATATAATGATGCGTATATTATACTATTCCAATATAAGTGCATTACGCCTTGTGGTGGTCACTCAGGTCTTAATAAATTGTATTGTGGGTCACCAGGAGATACCCATTGTCCATATATATCAATCCTATCAACACAAATTTGGATGCATGCACACTGTTCTGGGTGTGCTATATGCCTCATGGTGACCACCACAAATTATCAAATTTTATTGCTGTTCACCACAAACCTCTCCAGTGTCCTCATAATGCATCACAGCTCAATTACAGATGCACGAACACACTCTTTGTAGTATTACGGTCCTTTTGATATCAAACAAGATACGTTTGGTTACCGATCCAAAATTCTCCCCAGTGTCCATATGGCATATAATGATGCATATACTTTTGCATGTATATTCTAATGTAAGTGTATTACCACTTGTGGTGATCACTAAAGTAATTTTTCATTCTTGTCCTGGTCACCAGGGTATGCCCAGTGTCCATATTAAACTTATCAACACAAATTTGGATGCATGGACACCCTCCTGGGTGTGCTATAGGCCTCGTGATGACCACCAAAAATGTTGGATTTTCTTTGCTGGTCACCAATGCCTCTCCACATGATGCATTGGAGCTCAAATACGGATGTATGGGTTCACTCCTGGTAGTAATACATAGTACATATTATACATAATAATATACATTAATAATTATTATAATAATTATATACAGTAATACTATACCAGGCCTAGTAGTGACGAATGCATAATATGTATTTACCTCATGCAAGCTGATCATGAGGTCCACAAGCCATGCAACTGGTGTATCAATATTGTACGCCTTATTATTATGTATGTTGTGATTTGCCTAATAATGTGGCTCTTGATATTCCGACTGCTTCTTTAACAAAGACAAGGGAGATCTGTCTCACCTCAGCATCTCCAGAGCCAGCCACAGTGGTAGACCTACAGTGAATACTCATTAATCCGCCGCAATTTGTTTTCATATATAATATATAGAATATACTGTATAGTGGGAAATTTTGAAGGACAAAATATTCGCAGATTTCACGGTTGGCTTAACATCTGCGAAAATAAAATCCACAAATTAAGCATTCTCGTTGTCCTATCACATGCCTGTGGCCAGCATCCGTGAAAATTTTTTCCACAAATTTTCATGTTTGGAGCCATCCACGAAAATTTTGTCTTGCGAACATTTCCCACTATAAGGTATTATGGTAGATTAACAGGCTTAAGTTTGGCGGATTAAACTTGATATTCATAAGTATATCTACTTGTGCATTATATTGGTACTGGGAAATTGCATCGGATTAAAAGGTTCAGCGGATAAATCGGTGGTGGATTAACGAGAATTCACTGTATGTCTGTACACCTCAATTTCTGCACTGGTAACACTCCATAATATAACAACCATAATAGTATTATAATATTAGGCATAATATTACGTATTATATAATACACTTTTATTACTGCCAATAATTGCATCTCATAAACAATATACAATCAGACATACCATAATCATGCATACAGGTATTTAAGAGTGTAGTACTCAATAATACTGGAATGTTACACAATACACATGTGTTCTGGTCTTATGTGGGAAGCAGGCATCAAGAAGAATACAGTCCTTAACTATTTGCTATTGTTATTGCTGACACTAACTCCGATAACAATGGCAACTGTGAAAAAGAAAGATAAAGTAATGTGTGTGTGTGTGTGTGTGTGTGTGTGTGTGTGTGTGTGTGTGTGTGTTGTGTGTGTGTGTGTGTGTGTGTGTGTGTGTGTGTGTGTGTGTGTGTGTGTGTGTTGTGTGTGTGTGTGTGTGTGTGTACACATGTGTGTGTGTGTTTGTGTGTGTGTGTGTACATGTTTGGGAGCGTGTGTGTGCATGTGTGCCAGGTGTGTGTACATAATGTGTGACTTCTCACTTATTATCACAAGGAGTATCACGACAATGATAGCTATCAGGATCACCCAGAGCTACAGGTACAGACAGAGATATGTGCCGTATCAAAGGCATTAGCTTTTAAAAGACATTAAACCTCACACAATGGTGTGTTTGTAAGCATACATGCACGTATTGAAATACTCATGTTTGACACTGGGGTCATGTGTGTCCTGTACCTACCTTCACATTCTGCCACCACAGCTTGCGTCTTAGGCTTACGGCACTTTTATTGAAGTGACCGGCATTTTGATTCAGTAAATCTGTATAACATCAGAATCAATGCATACGAAGGTTACTTGAGGAAGACTGACATGTGTGAATACCCTTCTGTGAGGATATACCATTTGTACCACAAACCATATCCACACGCACACACGCACATGTGCACACCTGCACCCATACAAACATACACGCATATGCACACATGCACACGCACACACACACACACACACACACACACACACACACACACACACACACACACACCGTGCAAGTCATATTTGTACATACCACACACCACATATGTACGTACTAGTCAAACACACATCACACAGGTAGGTACAGGGAGTTTCGTGTTCCTTGCAACAGCACGTGAAGTCAGAAATCACATGTGTAATACAAAACGTAATGTGCATTGTATTGTACACATGACTTCTGACTTCACGTGATGTTGCAAGAAACACGAAGCTTCCTGTACTAGACAACACATGGGTAGACAGTGCAGCAAACAAGATCAAATCAAACTATTTCTACATGCTCCCAAGAACGGAATACTATGCTCAAATACTCATTCACACTTATACATACGTATGTACATACATTTATGTACATACTGTATATACATACGTACAGTGTTAGTGAACCGGATGCTGGTTCAACACTCATGGACTGACCTGCCCGTTGCTCCAGATCATCCAGTCTTTCTCCTCTGTCCACCACCTTGCTCAGATTGTCCCTCATCACCCCCTTCACCTGCAAGTACACACCACACACAATAACAGAGCAGCTGCACACATCTACGGGCAACATTGTATGTGTACATGCATATGTAGGAAATGACCCAGTTTGGCTGTGTGGGAATGTGCTGAGCACCAAAGGTAAGCACCTCACGAATTATTCATGCCAGTCTAAATACAACCCACTCTGTATACAGATACTCCTTCAACGTACGTATGGGTATGTAGAGGTGTTGGAAGCATTCAGAAAGTGGGGAGGCCACGCTATCGTCTGAGGCTGGCCACAGATGTCGTTGTCAAACCCAAGGTCTTTGCATGTGAAGTCAAAATAATGTAGGAATGGTGCAGAAGACATTTTGTTACAAGAAATAATGAGGTTGAATGAATGAAAATCTGAACGTTTTGATAGTTATTCCCCCTGTCAGCAGTGTCCAAGAGACAAATAATGCCCTTTAGGATATAAAACGTGAGTTTGCGGTTATGTAATTACTCTTCTCTGTGAATTAAATTAAAAAAATACTGGTGCTGCACTCAAAAATGGGGCGTCCAAAGTCGCCCCAGTCGCCCCTATTCCAATGCCACTGGTATGTATGTACACACAGTAGTGAATTCTGTACCGAGCAGGTATGTATGTACAGGTCATCCATATACACAAGAAACTAACATTCTCGACTTTAGCTCCCAGATCATCAACACGAGAGACACCGTCTGTAGTTCCATAAGACCTGAGAGAGAATAGGAAGAACAACAAACATGAAATATGTGAACAACATGTAAAAGCAAACAACAAAAACAAACAAACAACACATTCAAACAAACAGCACATTGAAAGAAACAAGTGCTCAACTCTGTGAATACACTTGTATGGGCATAGATAGGAAAGTGGTTTCAGTACATATATACGTACATACTACAACCCATAATGCCCATATGTAGTAGTTATGTCCTTCCTAGATGTGCTGTAGCGGATATATAGCGCCTAATTGAATTCAAAATTCACCCGAAGCCTGAGGAATTCAATTAGGCATTATATATCCACTGCAGCACACCTAGGAAGGACATAACTAGCTTGTATCCTTTCAAACTGCTGCTGTGTATCAATTTGCTCGATGGATTCCGTCAAATGTGCCGATTGTTTTAGTTTTATAGACCAAATTACAGATTGGGATAATTTTCAACCAATAGATGAGTTAGAAGCCCAGTTTTTGAAAGTTCTCGAGAACGATATTCAACCAGCACGTAGATAAGAGGAACAACCTCTACCTCTGCTCTATCAGGAGGAACAGCCTCCACTCCCACACTGCTAAAAGGATGATGAGGAGAACATATCTCCTGTAGAAAGACGCTCCCCTAACCACTACTAACAATTTACAGAAACTCCTCTTAAACTTTACTAAGACTACTGTTAATTTTAATAAATTGCTATGCAGTGATTATTTTCGTCAAACATATCTGATAAAAGGACGCTTCCCTAACATACAACTACTAACGATTTAAAGAAACTCCTCTTAAATTTTACTAATGTACTTTTAACGGTTACTGTTGTGACCCTGTGTTAATTCTCGGCGGGCGCTGTGGTAGCTAAGTGACATTAATCGATTGGTCAGTTGCTATGGTAACTGAGTGGCATTAATCAATTGATCAGCAAGTGTGCACATATCGGAGAAAGTATGCACGTATCTCATATGTGCACACTTTTGCCTTTGATACGCCTATACAAAAGGATACGAATCTTCATACATAACACTATACACCAGTAGCTATACATGTACATACATACGTATACATACATAGGCTCAGTATGTAGGTGGAGACAAGCCATAGTGCGCATACACGAGTACCAGCAACATTGTACACCGTCACCCTTACATGCACATGGGCATGGTAGGTACATAAGTACCTACATCCCATAATGTACGCACATGCACACCGTCACCCTTACATGCACATGGGCGTAGTAGGTACATAAGTACCTACATCCCATAATGTACGCACATGCACACATTCTTCCACATATAGGTACATATACATATTTTCAAAATACATTCTGTGTGTAAGCAGATACGTACATCCTCTGCTATTCACCATAACATTATTATGCCCCTCATTCATTCATATGTACATACACAGTACCAACATGGTATTGATATTGTACGGATTCAGTTTGAACCCACAATAAAGGTAGTCTTTTCCAGTCCCATCACCTCTACTCACAACAACACAGTGGTTTATATGGGAGTGAGCACCACGTACCAGGAGTGGTACAGTACATACATTACTATATATGCATGTACGTATGTATGTACGTGGTAGTGGGCAGCGTGTTGGTTTCACACTGCCCAAGAGATCTGACTGCATACATACATACATACATACATACATACATGTACCCCGATGCGTGGGCGTTTTCAATCAACTTCAAAAGCGCCGACAGGAGTACATTCACGATGTACTGGGGTACATTTGTGATGTACCCCAGTTTTTGTAAGTGGCATTATTTAATCTAACAAGCTTTGGCTAGTTACTGAGCGAACGACGAAACTCACCGAACCCACGAGCCTCGGAATATTTACCGAGCGAACGAGGAAGCTCGCCAAACCCAAAAGCCTCAGAATATTTTCCGAACGAACAAGGGAAACTTGCCAAACCCACGAACCTTGGAATATATTTACTGAACGAATGAGGAAACTTGCCGAAACCAAGAGCCTTAGGATATCTACAGAATGAACGAACGAACGAAATAGGAAACTGGCCAAAACAACGAACCTTAGAATATCTACAGAACGAACGAACGAAATAGGAAACTTGCCAAAACAACGAGCCTAGGAGTATTAACTTTACCGAACGAAAGAGGAAACTTGCTGAAACGAGCCTGAGGATAAAATTTACCAAATGAACGACGATTGCTGCAGTGTTATTAGGCCTTCTTGCTGCTCTTCGTTGAAAACCTCGATCGATAGGCCTACCAGCCCGCGTAAATGAATGTGCCTACGGGGTATAACTACTACATACGTACATACATACATACATACATACGTACATACGTACATACATACATACATACATACGTACATACGTACATACATACATACATACGTATGTACGTACATACATACATACATACATACATACATACACACATATATACATACGTATCTACATACATACATACATACATATGCATAAAGGGTGTTTATACTGCAGAAGATGTACTTTTTATGTAATAAATATCAAAAGGTGTACTATTACACAACAGAGCTGATATTGCAACTACAGTGTTGTCTCTGTCACATACTGCCAGATACAGCCAGACACACACTACCAGTTAACCACATGCTAATACACAACAGAGCTGATATTGCAAATACAGTGTTGTCCCTGTCACATGAACACAGCCAGACACACGCTACCAGTCAACCATTGTGAAACTGAATGTTATGCTTATCCGTATGGTCACAATTTGTGAGAAGACTGGATGTTGTCATGTGTCATACTGGGTTATATGCAGACATACTCTGTATGGGGGGGAGGGTTGTAGCAATTCCCCATCAAAATAGGACAGAAGATAAGGCATTGTGGCCAAAACTACACAGCAGAAATGTTGATATGCACATGGTCACACACACACACACACACACACACACACACACACACACACACACACACACACACACAACACACACACACACACACACACACTGAAACAACTCTCACAGAAGTTAGCCATAAGCAAATGATTGTACGTAGGTACATAAACCGAATGTAGATAAAATAGGTATACCAATAGGCCAGGTAGCAGGCAGGTTATGGCAGTTGGTCTTGGAATTTTTCGAGTTTTGGAACATCACCCAAGAGTAGGACAATTTTCAAAAAAAGAACCTCTTTACATTCAAGTAACACCTGACACACATCTTCAGGGAAAACAATGTACTACAGGAGTGAAAAACTTACATTTTTATCTCTTTAGTTCACCGATGTTCGAAAGGATACACAGTACAATACGCCCGGCGAAAAAGAGGAGTACCTGTAATTGAAAGTGGGCGGTACCAGAAGTAAAAATAGCAACAGCTTGTCATGTGATTCACGTGCCTAAGCTGTCCCTTGCGTAATGTTTTTGTAATAGCTGTACGCTAATAAGCTGGGACGATTAATGGATTAATCGATCGATTTTTCATCACAAATCTGATTATCGTTACTAGTGCAAGTAAATTGATTAATCACAGGAAGTAATCAAGTGAGTAGAACAGGAAAGCATCCATACCTTTCTTACCCAAAACCTGGACTCCACGAGTTCAATTTTGTAGCTACTTTGAAAGTATCTGAAAGGTGAACAGGACTCTATAGACTCCACTTCACATCTATTGGATGACTACTCAGTCTAATAAAGTGGCAGTGGTATCCGATTACACCCACTTAGTTACTTCCGGTGATTAATACTTCTAATCAATTTGAAAAATTACAGTCAATTCCCAGTCCTACATAGCTACAATTGAATCAAAAAGCAAGAGAGTGGTACTAAAATGGAATGAAAGGTTATGGGCATGTATTCCAATAAATTTAGCATTTGTATTGAATAATTGAATCAGTTAATCAACGTGCAGACAAGTTGGCTAAGTTAGTAAAAGACAAAACAGCAGGCAAAGACATCGATAGATGTGCTCACTTCGGTGGCACATATACTAAAATTGGAACGATACAGAGAAGATTAGCATGGCCCCTGCGCAAGGATGACACGCAAATTCGTGAAGCGTTCCATATTTTTTTTCTTTATTCAGCAAACTCCACGAGATATCAGAACATAGCTAGCAGATAAAGATTATTGATCAACAGTTGTTTGCTACTTGCATAGATCACTTAGGTGCTCACATTTATACTTGGCAAAATGAGTTTTTAATTGGTCAGATTATAGTCTAAGAACAGATTCTCTCGGCGTCTCTTTGATTTTGACATCCCCCGTTTTTGGCACCCCCCGAGGAAAATTCCCTAGCAATATTGGCATCCCCACGCTCATATCACTGAGTGAATATGGCATCCCCCAATACTCGCATGGGGCTGTTCAATGTATGGGAGAGTATATGGGGGGAAAACACTATAAGCACTTTCTTGCATAGCTCATGGGGGGTGTCAATGTTATATTTTTACCAGACCTAGCTGGGGAGGTAAACTAACTTATGAAACCATTCCCAAGCTGGGCATAGGTGTGTGGCTGGGTGACCTTTCAATTTGTACACTAATTTAATAACTA
>OZ026557.1:727500-740000 GCA_964020155.1 Chondrilla cf. caribensis | reverse complement strand
AAAGCACAAATTCAATTTCATTAATTTCCCCAACTATATTCAATACTACAATTATCAAATAGGCTAATATATAATTACACACACATGCACAGTATGGTGAAATGGGATAACTTTCGAAATTTGATTTCTAATGACTACAACAGTCGATTCGGGTGACAAGATGTTTCATGAGAAAAAGAAGAAAATGGCTACCATCACATGGCACCGGAATAATAAAAATGACACTAGAAAATTACCACCACTTTTATGATTATGCTGGAGAATTGTAAATAAGAAGTGAAACTACAAAGTTTGACAGTGATTGTCAGTGAATACGGTGGCAGCGCCTTTGGAGAACCCTTACACGATTTGCATCAGCTGTCACCTGAAGTTGCATCAAGGTCTGCCTTAGAAAATGCACTTCACTTCTTATTTGTCCACACATCATCTTCCCACAGCCTTGCCAGGCATTGCCAAACCCAAGGCACTTCCCATTGGACTTGTTTTCAGTTGAATTTGTGCTTGGTGTTAACTCTGTGTCCGAGGCTCCTATGTACTTCTTTTACATAATAATTACTTCCAAACATGAATTTTGTATCTTATTGTTACTTTTTGATTTAATTACCAAGCATCAGCAAGGTTTTAATTGTTTCTTTTCATTAAGGGAGTCTGATCGAGGTCGCCCACGTTCTTAATTGGTCGAAGGTGTCTCAATGAAATTTTCTGTGATGAATTTAATCCAATATGTCGAATTTGTGTCAAGCACAGCAAATATCTGCGAGGTCAGCGCGACGATTGGTGCCACATGTCGAATAGGGGCAACGGCGAGGTATTGGAATCAGATTATCATTCAAGTCTAGCCTACTTACTCGCTATGCCACGACGGCTGAAAGTTTTTCCTTCGTCGAGTACCCCTGGATCCAGATTATGTCTTAGGACAACATTTGTTGGCTTCATATAACATGAATGTCTCACAATTTTCCCATGGAACAGATTTTTCGATCAAAGTTAGTGATTCGTAGTCTACGTTGGGGACATCGAAATGCACAGCCATTGTGACATCCATGCATGTTGGCAGATATTTAATGGCTATAATTATTAGTAACAATACATACGTAATAACAGTAGGATCACTTTTCCTTCCATTTCTTATTTTAAACTTCTTTTTCGCATTCAAACATCTACAATAATACAAAACAACTTGATATCTATGTATGTATATTATATGGATTAAAAAAGTCAATATCACTTCACCCTGACAGCAGGCACTGCACTAGTAATAAGTGTGAACAAAATTATATGAGGCAAGAGAGGGTAACTTTGGAAAACATGCAGTGTATTCCCAACAGCAAGTGCCGTGAAGTTGTGGTCAAATTAATTGTAGACTCTAAACCCTCGGTTACCCCATTTTACGTCACATAATTTACAGTCCTAAATCATTCCCCTGGATTGTTCCTTTTATTCAGTCAAGCTGCCCGAGAATTCATACCGAACAGTTTTACCGTTGTGCAATTCCCCGCTCCGATATCAGGTGCCACAGCTATAATATGGTAATTGGTCTTTCAAAATGAAAGCTGTTCTGCCTACACTACCATGGTCTGCCACTCACCCTGTGTACCACATGACTATAATAGGGGTAACAATGAAAAAAATCAAAGGTGGCCAATTTTGTTCAAACTTCAAAATCACGTGATTACAGTGGAACCTGTATAATGCGGACACTTGGGGACCAGCAACAAGTGTCCTGATTATAAAGGTGTCCTGATTTCCCAGGGTTGCCTATCATGTCGCTAGACTTTAGAATTTACTTCAATTACTCAACACAATAATAAATAATATACTGATATGCATGTTATATATGACAGGAAAAGTATGTTTTCAAAAGTAATCAGTGATTAGGGACTGTTTAGGTCAATCGTGGAGCTTGATATGGTCTAGAAGTCCCGTGCGTGTATATAGTTCAAGTTAAAAAAACCTCGTGGCCCGTGGTGCTGCCTGTTGAAGTTATTTACGCTCGTCCGATATACCGGTAATATGTATTCCCAAGCGTAACCGCAACAATGAATTTATATTGCGCGAGAAAAGATGGCCGATTTCAAAACGCGGAGGATTGGGAATTGGGCTAGAATTTAAGCGCAACGGCTTCGCCTAATGTAATAATTTCAGCGAAGGTTCTTTCAAATCTAATAAAGACATCCAAGTAATTCGAGTGTGGGGAAGGCAGTTTTTTTTAACTCGAATTACTTGTTTTCACGGTCCTGAGAAGTATCTAAAAAGATTGAGAGAAGCTCTTGGTAGAATTGAACAATAACCAAGCTTTGTATTCGATGGATATACTGTTTTTTGCTTGACAATGTATTCTTGCCAGTTTTAAGAATTATATTATTTAGCACTGTCCGGTGTATGCAGGTAATTTTACGAACTAATAACGTAATGGGACTGTAAATGGCTGTCCTGATTACGGAATACAGAGGTGTCCGGATTTTTCAGGTGCCTAAATACCAGTTTTAAATGTAGAAAGATTCGGGACAATAGTTTAATGTACGTTATATGCAGGTGTCCGCTTTTTCCAGAGTCCGGATTAACAGGTTCCACTGTACTTTGAAAACAAATACTACATTCCTAAACTTATGCTTGTATAATGTACATATATTGGGACCATTTACAAAGTCAGTAGTCAGGAATACTCTCAGGAACCAAAAGATGAGTGAATCTGTGAGCATTGAATGCAAATACATACATACGTACAACATACATATGAGAAGTTTGTTGTTCAACATATATAACAGGAGTAGAGGTCATCAGTAAATTGAAGAGAGGCAGTCACTTTTATGATAAGCTACTTGTCAATGAAAAAAGGAAGGCCATTGTAATGACCGACTACTTTGGGCTTTGACTGATAAGAGTTGTTTACCATTGCTTTGCCAGTAATGCAATGTCAACAAAAGACAGTAAGAGATGTTTGTAACCTTGTTCTTTACCCAGAGGTAAGGTTTCATATATATGAGGGAAGCATTCTACAGAATGCACAATCTTAGAACCCACAATCAAGGGGAGCACTTTCATAGGATGAACATTGGTATCACTCTTTTGAATCTCATTCTCACTCCTTACAGGCAATGGTATTACTGATCGGATTGTGTGATCGGAATGATTGGATTGGATAGGGAATGGTAGATGATCGGATTGTGTGATCGGAATGATTGGATTGGATAGGGAATGGTAGCTAGCTAGATGATTAATACAATAATTGTATAAAACCAAAATTGAATCCATGCAGTTGTGTGGTGTCTCTGATGTGGGACTGCAGTTTGCAGTACTGCCAGGGAGTATGAAAGGAGAATGGGGGTGTTTGCTGTGATGGCTTGGTGGCTCAGTGTTTATGGCGTACGCCATTTTCCTCACGTGATACTCTGATCTACTGCTACTCCATTAGATCACTTTCTTTCCGGCTAGCTATTCCTATCAACTTTTAGTAGATATCGAACTATTCTCGTAATGGACAAGTTACAAGAGGAGTCACTTTCGTCTCTGATCTGTGCTAGAATAATAACCGAAATTAACGGCGATAATGGCAGTTTTTGAGCCATAACTCAGCGTAAACTTAACGAAATTGAAAACGAAATGCACCGTTAGATAGACACAGCCAAACGACAACTTCGATCCAAGTTTGAACGAAATTGGCCACCTTAGATTTTTTCCATTGTTACCCCTAACAGGCAAACTATAGTACGGGGTACCTGGTACAACCAGGATACTCACCCTCACTCTTCGCCTTTTCTACAGTAATTCCCGAGTCGACCCAGTCCACGTATACTCCGCTTGTTTTCTCGCTGGATGAACCGAATCTGGAGTCCATGCTGGTTAATACGTAGTTTAGAGTGTCTATGGTGTCACGAGTACGGTCTTGTGAACGTAGCTACAACCATAAGGTCGTTACTAAAACCATAGATAATCCAATAAATCCATGGTTAGATACGTAGTATAGATTATCTATGCTAAAACCTGGGATGAAATGGGGGGCCGGGACTGAATAGGACGAATATCACGTGACTTCAGACAGAGCGCGCGCGACCTGGGACTGGCGTCACACCACTGGGACTGTACAAAAATTAATGGCTAATTACCGAGCGGTTGATACCGCGAGGTTATCTGTTTCCGTCGCATAGGGGTGCCCAGAGTTGGCGCCCACTCATTTGATTAATTTCCGGGTTGAAAAGTCTAGATTTTGTCCCATATTTGTACTTTCTTTCGCCGAGAGTTACAGCGTGCTCGTGAACGAAATTCGATATTGGTCGATGCTGATGTGAGCAGGCATCGGCGTGCTACGAAAAAGTAATGAACGTTTGTGAAGAGTTAATGATCGGACACCACCTATATATATTCGGACACATAAAATTGCTGGGAAGGTAAACTAACTTATGAAACAATTCCAAAACTGGGCATAGGTATGTGGACAGCTGGTGACCTTACAATTTGTACATTAATTTGATAACTATAATGAATATTATACTACTATATTGAATATGCATGAATATAATATAATTATACCTGTTCTCAAACCACAAGATTCTAACGTACTTACGTAAATTACAAATGTAGTTGGAGAAATTTAAAATAACATTATTTCTATATTCCTTAGAAACATTCCTTGTTACAATCACAAACACGTGTCATTTTCAAGTCCATGTACGTATCCAATTATTATTAAATTTGATGAAAATAATAAGTAATGTATGCAATTGTTCCTGGTACAAATTACATTTAATTTACAAAGGCGATAATTCTGTTGAACATGAAAACCAACAAACACTAAACGACGGAAGAGTACAAGAAATCCATAGCACCAAAAACCTGCAATACTAGAAGAATGGATGGGAAAATGGTGAGCAAATTGTACGTACCTGTTCTTAAACTACAAGATCATAGCATGCTTATGTAGTTGGAGGGACACATATACTTGGGTTTCATTTGAAGAAATAGTCAGAGAAAGGGAAGAAAACTCTTAGACTACTTCTGAAAAAGGAATGGGGGTGACAATACATTCAGTGACAATTGCATTGATCAATAAAATTTCATATTCAATTGGGCCATGAGAGGATGAATCCCCCCTCGGCTCCCAATAAAGCAATGTTTCTGTTGCACCATCACAGCAGATCGAGTCTCATTAGAAGAAACTCACGTCAGAGGATATCCCGTTATTGCAGGAAACTTCCTGTAATTTCCTACATTCCCATAATATACTGAAATACGTAATTGCTCCTGTCAATGGAATAGCTATTAAGAGGTATTTTAGCTGTTCCATTAATTTATAAGAAATCTGTGCCTTTTACGTGTGCCTATACGGCTAATGTCACTTGTGACATATTTCAAACTCAGAATCCAGAGTGCATGTGAGAGCACAATCCAAACTTGTGATAGGTATGTACACAGTACAAGGTGAATGCATGTAATATGTGTTTTCTTGTGCATACAAGATAACATACCTCCTCAAATATCAATGAGAAAAACAATGAATGAATCCAGAAAGTTCAATGATAGATGCTCACAACAATGTGCAAGACTGAATACAAGAACAGAAATCAATTTAACAAATAAATCATTACAACATTAGACAAAAAATGTAACATATTCGCATGTATTGTAACATACATACCTTAAGGGTTGGTACAGGTAATTAGCATATCGTATATCTGGAAATATTGGCGGTCACAAAATTTGGCGATTTTCCCAAAATCTGGCCCAATGCATTATTGGAAGAATTCAAATTTGGCGATTTGCCAGAATGAGTGTTGATAACGTTAAACCTTGGTACCCCATGATAGCTGTTGATGAATATTAATTTGGTGGTTGCCTCCGTGACCACCAAATTGCCAAATTTAAATCATCGCCAATATTTCCAGATATACAGTATATACGTGCACACAAAAAGACAGAGATGCAAACATATACATGCACGCACACGCACACACACACACACGTACACACACACACACACACACACACACACACACACACACACACACACACACACACACACACACACACACACACACACACACACACACACACCGTACCTTTTGGCATAAGCAAGGGCATCTACGCCTTCGTGGCATTGCAGGTTTAAAGTGCTTGTTGAAATCCACCAAAGCTGCAAGAGTTCAGCGTGTACACAACTAATAACATATGGGCACTACCCGAAGTACAATGGAAAGTGCAAAATGTTGGTCTCTCTCTCTCTCTTTCTCTCTCTCTCTCTCTCTCTCTCTCTCTCTCTCTCTCTCTCTCTCTCTCTCTCTCTCTCTCTCTCCAGTGTATCACCAGGCTGGATTCGCTGTATTTTAAGCTATAGGAAGTTCACAGAGTACTTCCTCCCATGTACATGACCTCATCAATGTCAGGAGTGAACATGATCAGAATGCCATACAAGAGTGATATGTCCTAATCATCATCGCATTTTCACTCACGAGTGCGCTCGTTCAAATCTTCAATTTCCCTATCGTCATTCGAGGCAATTTCCCTGAATCGCTCAAAAGTGTTAGTAGCTAAAAGAACAAAAGCACATAAATAATATGTATCACTTGGTAATAGCTATGGATTGGTACATCAACAGAGAAATATGTATGGATTCAAGTTTGTGAATCTCTGGACTACCAACATGTTTTAAAATAACGGACCTATCATCAAAATAGAAGCAGGGAAACCCGTTGTGAACTTCACACTGTATATACGTTTGTAGTAAAAGATACAATATGTAATTGAAAGCATAAATTCAACTTCATTAATCTGTCAAACTATATACAATACTACGATTATCGAATAGGTTAATGATAATGAACACACAGTATGGTGAAATAGGATAACTCAGTAAATTACATTTCTAATGACTTTTATAACCTTAGTCTATTATAACCTTAGTCTATTTCAACTGGGAGCCTTAGTAGTAGCCCATTGGGCCAGTGGCCTCTCCAGTATAATAATGGTACCATACCATACCATATGTATACCAACAGTCAATTTGGGTTACAAGACGCTCTTCTCATATGAGACAAGATTGGGTAACTTTGGAGAACATGTAGTGTATTCCCAACAGCAAGTGCCGTGAAGTTGTGGTCAAATTAACCATGGACTCTATAAACCCTCGGTTACCCCATTATACCTCACTTAATTTACAGTCCAAAATCATTCCCCCGCTGGATTGTCCCTTTTATTCAGTCAAGCTGCCCGAGAATTCCTATCTAGCGGCTTTCCGTTGGAATTCCCCTCTACGGTATCAGGTGCCACAGCTAATATGGTAATTGGACTTTCAAAATGAAAGCTATTCGGTCTTCACCGCCATGGTCTGTCACTCGCACTGTGCACCACGTGACTGTACTACGGGGTACCTGGTACAACCAAGACACTCACCCTCATTCCTCGCTTGTCTTAAAGTAGTTCCCGACTCGACCGAGTCAACGTCTTGTCCGGTTGTTCTCTCGCTGGACGAATCGAGTCTGGAGTCCATGTTGATGTCACGAGTACGAACGTAGCTACACCCACAAGCCGTACGACGGTACACGCACCTCCGTCTAGTGAATTCCCCCATTACGTCATAATACAAAATATTTCCATCCATTCTTTACGTACATGCTCACGTGCACTACTGTTAAACGCTCTCTATAATACAATGCATGACAACACAGTACAGTGTCTGCCATAATGACAAAGGTGTCGATCACCAGGTATGCAGTCTGAAAACAGAAATGAAGCTGGCTACAAACCTACAATGAGCATGTGTGCAAGCTTGCAATATTATTGAAAAGTATAAATGTGTGTGTGTGTGTGTGTGTGTGTGTGTGTGTGTGTGTGTGTGTGTGTGTGTGTGTGTGTGTGTGTGTGTGTGTGTGTGTGTGTGTGTGTGTGGGTGGGTGTGGGTGTGGGTGTGGGTGTGTGTGGGTGTGTGTGTGTGTGTGTGTGTGTGTGTGTGTGGGTGTGTGTACGTGTGCACATGTGTGTGCACGTGGAGAGGGGCAAAGTGCATGAATGTACAGACATAGGTCACAGTGTGTGAGAGTGCTATGGAACTAGATGCTCAGATGTAATAGTTCAGGCTGTAACTTTGATAAAATGGCAACAGTGAATGCTCCTGCAAAGACAGAGAGAAGAGACGGCAATGAATGCTTGTGAGGGGTTCAACATTCACCAGTTACGTGCTTGTACAATGAGAGATGGCTGACTAACAGGTTGGATCCTTTTAGGAGGAATTATGACATGCTTTAGATGGCAAAATGAAGACAAAAGACTTTAAATTTGAGAGTGTTGGCAATGCATAACACAGAAAACAAGATACGAGACTCGGTGAAGTACAATCCACATACCTATATGTAGTGGCATTAATGTCCCACTAATATATGTTTAATGTACCCTTAATGTCTCTTATATGCAATTGTTTTTATACAATTTGTATAGTACAATACTCAGTAGATATCCCAGCAGGTCTGTAGGATTCCTGCACTTACCAGCAACGATTAGTAAGAGGAAGAGGATACATCCAATGAGGATGAGGATCAGCTTCTGTATTGTGGGATAATATGAGGCTTATTATGTTTATGCACGCACACACACACACACACACACACACACACACACACACACACACACACACACACACACACACACACACACACACACACACACACACATACACACACACACACACACACACACACACACACACACACACGTATGCACAATGTATGTATATGCACACACAGCATATAAAAATAAAGCACAAATATAAAGCATATTTATATACACATGTACGTACATACTTATATGTGTGTATGTGTGCATGCGTGTGCGTGTGTGTACAGCATCCAGCAGTTTGTATTATATTACATTTATACAGAAAATACAAACACAACACATACTATTATGGTCCAGTCACCTTCTTATGTCTAGAGCATAACCTACAACATGGCCGTGAAAGGATGGCCCCTTCAGCATGCTCCTCGGCTCCTGGAGGAGCTACACAGAACTCAAAGTACCTATCAATGCTGGACAACAAACCTGGAAGCAAGGATGTAGTATGGAATATCTGAATATATGTCTCTGTGTGTGCATGTGTGTGGGTATACGTGTGTGTGTGTGTGTGTGTGTGTGTGTGTATGTGTGTGTGTGTGTGTGTGTGTGTGTGTGTGTGTGTGTGTGTGTGTGTGTGTGTTTGTGTTGGTGTGGGTGAGTGTATATATGTGTAGTGTGTGCATACGTGTGTTTGTACATTTGTGGACAAGCGTGGGTGTAATGTGTAAAGTGTGTGTACATATATGTGCATACACATATAAGTACACAGAGCAGGTTATATACTAAACAATGTTCCACAATACACTCATGCAACATAGTGAAAATGACCACTATCATGGAAAATGGGTGCTTCAAGGCATGATAAAGCACTCCCACACACTTAACTGTAGTCCACATTATTCTCAACACGTCCAAACAGCTCTTCTTCTTTTATGTATTGTGGGATAAATCTTCTTTGAAAGTCTCTTCTCACAGTGAATTCAGTCTGTAAATATTAATACAATTGGTAGGATTTACTGTATGTACAGTACATGCATGCACATGCAGCACAGACATGTACACACACACACACACACACACACACACACACACACACACACACACACACACACACACACACACACACACACACACACACACACACACACACACACACACACACACACACACACACACACACACACACACACACACACACACACACACACACACACACACACACACACACACACACACACAACACACAAACAACACACACACACACACACAACACACAAACAACACACACACACACACACACACACACACACACACACACACACACACACACACACACACACACACACACACGCACATGCACACACATACACACACACACACACACACACACACACACACACACACACACACACACACACACACACACACACACACACACACACACACACACACACATACACACAGTGATATGACACAAGTGCATGTGGATTGTTGCATACATGTTCATATAAACAGTACATACGCATTAAAAATACATCCACTACACATTGAGTGCACACACATCTTGTACAATGTTACTCACTATTTGTTCGTTGTTGTCTGTATCGAGCTGCAGTGTAGAAATATGACGCTTTGGAGTAGTGGAGTCAAGTTCAACATTGATTTCGGCTTCAGAATTGATTTCAGCTTTAGAATTGATTTCAGCTTCAGAATTGATTTCGGATTGGGATTTGATATCACAATTCGTTCCAGAATTACTGCATTTGTACAATCACGATGACAAGTGAAGACGTACCCAATTAATAATGATGTTATGTTGACTGATGGTGATGTAAGTGATTCATATCAGTAATTGATCACAAGAGGCAACATTCCACACAGTGCATGCTATTGGTGTACAGGGGAAACTCCTTCGTGTATGCACACTGCACAAACATGCACGGTTTCTGAATGGAGGGAGCCTCTACAGTAAGGACACCATTCTGTGTCCCAGTGTAGAACTGTATTGTATTAAGTGACCTCTGAATTGAGGAAGCCTCTATAGTAAGGACACCATTCCGCGTCCCAGTGTAGTACTGTAGTGTATTAAAGGACCTCTGAATTGAGGTTACCTTTACAGTAAGGACACCATTCTGTGTCCCAGTGTAGTGCTGTAGTGTATTAAGGGACTTCTGAATTGAGGGAACCTCTACAGTAAGGACACCATTCTGTGTCCCAGTATAGTGCTGTAGTGTATTAAGGGACTTCTGAATTGAGGGAACCTCTACAGTAAGGACACCATTCTGCATCTCAGTGTAGTACTGTAGCGTGATAAGCATAAAAGGTTCCCTCTGAATTGAGGGAACCTCTGTATTAAGGACAGGTGATCTCAATCTCAAGGTGTCCTTAATAGAGAGGTTCTACTGTACAGGCCTATAGGTAGGCATCAAGCAAGATCTGGGACATGCACTGCTCCACAAGGGTGAACGAAGTGCAGCATACAAATCACCCACCCGATGTCCACTTCCTGTGGGGGACTGGAACACATTCTCCACCGTCGCCACGAGCCACAGCTCTGAGTGATGTAGACAACTGTGAGAAGCGTCTGGTGATCTCACGAGGCCCAAAGTAGTTCGAATACTGATCGACTGGATTGTCAATGAACACACTGACTATCTACAATTGGCGTGTTACAGCTATGGACAGCACTGCTGGCTAGAACTGCCTTCACTAAAACCAACAGTATCTACTACAATAATTAGTATTCCCACACAACTGCCTTTATTCGGCAAAACTCCACCTATTCCCATGCTAGAGACCAATTGTATGGAATTCACCACCTCCAGATTCAGCCATAATACAAGTACACATTATATAACATAATACACTTACATGGGTGTATGTATACATTAGTACATTTATAATGACATACACACACACACACACACACACACACACACACACATATATATATATATATATATATATATATATATATATATATATATATATATATATTATTATGTATATTGACAGAGTTTGGGCCAAACAAACAGTGCATGTGTACAACATGTACACAATGGGCTAATTGTATGACATCATCAATATAAGTTATAAACAGCGCCCCCTCACTGGAAACTATTGCCAAAACACATGTACACCCACACATCATTGAAGGCTTGATTAGCCCTGCATGTAAATAAGCCAACACATGCAACACTCACTCAGCCAAGCTAAGTCTACCCGCCTGTACATGTAAACAAAATTAGTGCTTCTTAAGCGAACATACGCTATCCAACACTGTGGAGTCCACCGTGATCGCGATTCTTCAGACACTTTTCAAACGAACAAGCTTGGCTGGGTGTAGCATGAGTAAAAGCCAATATTATGGTTCCCACATACCTTCATTCGTGGGCCCAATTTAACAATGTATTTCCCTCCACCAAAGACCCTGCAGCTGCGCATCGCATATCTTGTACTAAACAGTGCATAAAATATATATTATACATATATGTACATAAAATATTAATGATACTATAGTATTTTGGTACATATTACGATATTATGCTCAAAAATTTACAAATTATTAGAGATTACAAGTGCAATATTTCCACATAATACACAGATATCAATATGTGATTACGTACATCTCAAAAATCAGTGTGTAAGCTTTTTACAAAACATCCCATAATGTAAAGTGGGTTATCCAATATAAAACGCTAAATGAGAAACGAGTTAATGTACATTAATTCAATATCACTTGCTAGTAATGTATGTAGTTCATATTATAATTTGATGCAAAATGGAAAATTCTTCAAAACGTCACTTTTTCACTTGAGTGACAACTACAGCAACTATGACACCTAAAGAAACAGAAAGAATAAAATGGCTGGTAGAACTTGTATAAGAAAAATGGCAGGAAAATGTGTGCTTATAAGCAGTCTGGCCAGCAAGCCCTTAACCTAACTACCATTTAAAAA
>OZ026557.1:712500-722500 GCA_964020155.1 Chondrilla cf. caribensis | reverse complement strand
ATGCTTACAAACGTTCAGTCACATTCACTGCATCGCTCTAGCCTCCACATGATCAGTCTTTCACTCGATCAACCACTCAATCAGGCAAAGTTGCACTCATCTGTCCATACATCAACTGCATCACTCGATCTGTTGCGCATCCACGTGTCACTCAATCAGTCACTCTTTCGCTCAACGGTCCACACATCAATGGTTCACTCGAACAGTCACTCTTTCACTCATTTGCCCTCACTTCCACTGCGTCACTCAATCAGTCACTCCTTCGTTCATCTGTCCTCACATCCAATGCTTCACTCAATCAGCCACTCTTTCGCTCATCTGTCCTCACATCTGATGCTTCACTCCAACAGACACTCTTTTGCCCATCCGTCCACACATCTATTGCGTCACTCGCTCATCTGTCCACACATCTGATGCTTCACTCAATCAGTCACTCCTTCGCTCATCCGTCCACACATCTATTGCGTCACTCGCTCATCTATCCACACATCTGATGCTTCACCCCAACAGTCACTCTTTCACTCATCTGTCCTCACATCTAATTCGTCACTCGATCAGTCACACATCCACTGCTTCGCTCAGCTAGACACTACTCGATTTGTCTGTTCACACTACAATGCTTGCAGCCTACGAATTGTTACTCACTCGAAGCTCCAGTGCACACAGCTTTGCTTCAAACACAGTCGACAACATTGTTAATAGACCACACTTCATCAGCCAACCACACAGCAGTCTCCTCTTTACATCACAAAAAAACAAGGTTAACCATCCATACCCTCCACACAGTTCGAAGCCTTCATTTGCTACAGAATATCCATGAACAGTCAAACACACCTCCATGACACATCATCTTCACGTCACACTAGCTCTGCAAAGAGTTTGAGTACAAATGATAAAGAGCTCATGCGTTCTTCCAAACAATACACCCAACAGTAAAGGTACCACACACCACGAGGAATACCATCAGAGACTAAAATTAAACTAAATAGCAGATTTATGTTTAGACACCAATAGCTACAGAAATCAAGAAGAGAAGAAAATGAGGAGAGGGAAGGAAAATGAGGTGACGGGAAATGATAAGAAAGAGAAGGTAAATGAGAAGAATACGAAGAAAAATGAGAGGAAGGAACACTAATATACTAGAAGAGAAGCTACGTACAAACCCACTACCCAACCCGAGTGCATGTAGCTAAAATGGAGGGCGCGACGGTCGCTGAGAGCTGGGTACAGTTGGACCAGCTGGCGAGGAGAATTGGTAGGCAGCCCTCTGCTCCAACGATTGCTGTTGTTGTTGTTGTTGTTGTTGTTGCTGTTGGTGATAGGAAGCCGCCTGCTGGGCCCACGTCTGGGAATCCCCCCAAAGCGATGATGATGTCGAGGACTGCCCTGCTGTGCGTGGGAAAGTGAGCGGTTGCTGACTCAGCATGGATGGGAGCCAGCCTTGCTGGGCATAATACTGGGCCCACTGTGCGGCTGTGAAGTTCTGAGGCGTTCCCATGGCATTCTTGTCCCTTGGTTCCGCTTCAGTCACGTTGATTGCACAACCTGTGGAGTGGAAAGAAAGTCGACACTAACAAGTAGCAATGATGAACTACACAATTACACACAATTGTATGTAGAAATATTGAACAATAAGAGGGTGGGGGATTATTAGAAGCTTAAGAAATATTCACATAATCTAGTAAAAAGTTACACACACACACACACACACACACACACACACACACACACACACACACACACACACACACACACACACACACACACCTTTCAACATGTGCTCATCTCTCATAGCAGCTTCAGCTTCCTCAGCAGTCAGAAAGGTGAGAAAGGCAAATCCACGAAATGGCTTGGGAATGTACACATCTCGTAGTGTTCCATATCGTTCAAAGTAATCGGTCAAATCCGCCTTGGTAACGCCGGCAGGCAGGCGACCAACAAACACACGATTTTGTCCTTGCTGTGTGGGAAAACACAACCGAGGTGACAATCCAATATAAACAAAAATCAAAACAATAGGTACAAAACAACACTACACAAACAGTTTCATATGCATGCACATACATATGATAATTATTAGTACGCATGTATGCAAAAGATGAAATACTAGGAGACATAAGGTTCCTATACTCTTTGTGTGAGCTTGTATACATGGACGTACATGTGAATGTGATAGTTCGTGTATCAGAGTGTGTGTGTGTGCGTGTGTGTGCGTGCATGCGTATGTATGTGTGTGCATACACATGTCTGTGTGCATGTATGTGTGTGTGGGGTTTGTGTGTGGGTGTGGGTGGGTGTGTTTCTCCCTCCAAAGACCAGCAACCATGTACACACATGTACTTACGAGTGCGACGTTCTTTTCTTCCTAAAAGTGCACATATGTACATAAATGAAATCACGCCATCACGAAATCACACATGCTTTATGAACTTACCGCTTTCTTGGGAGGCCTGAGTTCACAGCGTCTTCCACAGATGGTGTGCTCCATGGTGAGGATGTTGGCGTGGATGGCAGGGTCCTTCATCCGGATGAAGCCGAACCCTCGAGAAGCTCCCGTGGACATGTCTCTTTTCACCTATTTGAGATAATCACAACAACACGCACAAATTGTTAAACAGAACAATCAGACCTACACAGCAATGTACTCACACCAGATATACGTATCTACGTATGCACTTAAGTGAAAATAGGGGTTTGAGTTTTGTGAGTAGACACACCAAGTGAAGCCTATACGCATACATGCTAGTACATATGCACATACCTACCAGCATCACAGTACCGGAGGGCAACTTGACACTAACAAGTGAACTGTATACGTACGTACGTATGTATGCACATGCGAGTGTTCAGACACTGGAGTACACACACGCATGCACACTGTTCAGCATTGGGTGATTTCACAAAGGCTCCTTGTTATGGTGTCAGATGAAATACATACATACATACGTATGTACCTATGTACGTATGTACATAGGTACTTATAACACTATTTGGTAGTCATACTACACACAATATTGGAAACTGTATGACCTTTTAAACGCAAAGGTCTTTGTCATTGTGGGAGTACTATCGTCATTAGTAGTAGTGTGTCTACGTACAATACCAACTTGACAGTGCAGTTGAGTTAACACTGGAAAAAGGAGTCAATTCTGCAGCAACAAACCTGTGAGAACTCCACTTCTCCAAATTTCTCAAAGTAACTCTTCAAATCCTGATCCGTCGCACCGTACGACAATCCCAACACGATGAGGTCTCCATGGTTACTAGAATCCCCTCCACCATACATTTCATCACCGGCATCATAGTAAGGGGCGTGACGGGGATTTTTAGCTGCCCTATCAACGTATTCATCATCGGTGATCCTTCTCTTCACACCATCTATGAAAGAAAGTGGGGTGAAAATACGTATGTACAAATACCATACATAGTGTGTGTGTGTGTGTGTGTGTGTGTGTGTGTGTGTGTGTGTGTGTGTGTGTGTGTGTGTGTGCATGTGTGTGTGTGTGTGTGAGCGTGTGTGTGTGTGTGTGTGTGTGTGTGTGTGTGTGTGTGTGTGTGTGTGTGTGTGTGCACGTGTGTATCCCATAATAACGAAGAGCATGATTCACAGTCAGGTTGGTAGAAAATAACAGTCTACCAGTAGATTAAACTATTCACTCGTTCATGTATTGTCAAAATGAGCCCAACGCAAACTTCACAAACGTACTAAAATTGAATCGTGATTCAGTAGAATCACTGCCGGTATTTATAATGTACCTCGCTCAGCACAGGAACTACGTACGTATCTCAAATTACCTGAACTGTGCTCTTTCGCTTGGGCCTTGATATTGGGAGACACGACTATGTATGTTGTGTCTCCCCACAGTCCGTGAGGAGGGTGAAGAGCTCCGTCCGACAGGCGTACCCCGCGCCAACCGCCCGTTTCCGAATTTCTGTACTTCAATCCCGTGGCTCCACCGTATTGAGACTTCAAAGAATCAAGAAGCAAGGTAGAATTTTCTTCAGTGGGTAATTCAATAGCTTCATCAACAAGGCTTTCGTCGACGGCAACTCGTACAAAACTTGACATTTTTCTTTTCGAAGATATGAACAGATCAGCCAATCTCTTATCCCGCACACGTGGTATGGATGGTAAATCCCTATAACATTAATGTGGGTCACGCCCACTGAATCGCGTGATCCAGACGGACCCAACTCTTAGCCCTTTTAGTAAGAATTCGACTCTCCCAAGTAACACAAAGATCTAAAACGCTTAATAGCTTATTTGAGTTGGAACCATCGACTGAGCTGAAATGTGAGTTCTTTTCTAAGTTAACTTCAGTTACAGTCACATTCTCCATCCAATGATGTTCAGTTATGTCCTCGTGTTGAGAGAAGTGTTATCCTTTTCTAGCTACAATCTATGTTTGTAAACGTTACGTAGAGCTGTGAGTCGTGTTCTTACGTTCATGATACAAGGTTATTTTGCGTGTACTGAAATAATGAGAACGTTCTCATGAGTTACACTAGAAAACGTATTATAAATATGTACGTCCGTCCGTCGTTACAAACAGTAACCTTTTTGGCCCAAAATAGGCATTTTACCGTGTAGTTATTTATAGAATGTGATTAGATTGGTACTTCCTGTGCCAGTGTGCACCTTGTGTGGGTTCCCACTGCACTAGGGGTGCTGGTCATTAGGTGTGGACGAGATAACACATAACCCAATGTTTATCTTTGAACATAATTGTAGGTCGGGCAACGAGCAGATAAGGGGACTCCAAGAAAAGACAGAAAAAGTGAGTCTTAAACACGATAATGATCGGCAACAACTTTGTTCCTATAGATTCAATGATACGTACGTACGTACGTAGCTATCATCTGTAGTAGTTGTATCTTGTGATGAATGTGATGATAGCTATCATCCTATAGTAGTTGTATCTTGAGATCAATGTGATGAAGGGGAACCTAGTGTGTTTTCTTCACAGGAGAGCTGTTGGTCTTATGTGTATCTCAAAACCAACTAACAAAAATGGAGTCTCATTCTTTTTTGCCCTATCGTCCTTAGGTGAAGGATGTCCAAAGACAAAACATAGCACGTCTTCAGGAAAGGGAGCAAAAGTTGGACGACTTGGATGAAAGGGCCGGTATGTTTGTACATACGTATATACAGTACATGTGGTTATGTCATGTATGTACGTACGTACGTATGTACTCATGAATGTACATATGCATATACTGTATGTATCAGTGGAGAATTGCTTATTTGTGATATTGTCAGGTTGGTAGTGATGGATTCTGGATACTGAAGTCTGCATGTGTGTGTGTGTGTGTGTGTGTGTGTGTGTGTGTGTGTGTGTGTGTGTGTGTGTGTGTGTGTGTGTGTGTGTGTGTCTGTGTGTGTGTGTGTGTGTGTGTGTGTGTGTGTGTGTGTGTGTGGTACACACAGCTATTGTTACTCTCTCAGAAAATCTACAAATGAATGCCAAGTACTTCAAGCGAGGAGCCCAGGCTGTTCAGAGAAAGTTATGGTGGCAGAATGTAAAGGTATGTTTGTGTTATTTGTTGAACAGACAGTTATGTACACACAGTCTGCCTGAGTACGTACATCTGCACATATGCCATGTACCTCACATAACTAGTAGTGTGTGTGTGTGTGTGTGTGTGTGTGTGTGTGTGTGTGTGTGTGTGTGTGTGTGTGTGCACTGGATCCCTTCCATTCCCACAATAGCTCATCATCTTGGTATCTGTGGTAGTAGCCTGGTTGGCTACAAATCATGTGACATGAAGCCCAGTCATCAATATGTCTATAAGAGTAAACAATTAATCATTAAATGGAAAACAACTAATTGATACTATGGAAGTGGGAGGGGTTTACTCACCTTCCAAATTTGAACAAACATCATACTTCCATTGGTGATTTTGAAATGTGTTCCCATCTCTCTGTACAACAGTTGAATTATCCATCCTCGATTCACTCATGCACTTTCTACCACTGAACGATGCAAACACTTAATCTCTATTTTTGCGAATCTGTAATGTGTGCGTGATATAGGGCTGCCATGTTTGTTATTCCCGTCATCTCTACATATAGAGTGTTATCACACACTATAATAATGTAGTGTTTCTGTGACCATTCTCGTGACCTTAGTGTTTGAGCCGTCAAATCCCCCTTTTGTGGAGAGTATTGTCTACATCACTTAGAGCTCCTTTGTGTCAATTATTGTGTTTAGAAATGTGGTTCTTGTGAAGTGAACTTAAAGAAAATTGTTGTACGTATGTATTCCACACTTAGTGTGTACATTATCCCATATATTGTAGTGTAGGCGGAATTGACAGAAATACGTACATATGTACGTAGTGAAATGACCACTACTGACCGTTCTATATTGTTTTATCTGACGCCCCAATCATGGTGGAGTAGCAGTTTGAACATACTCATATACGTAGTAAAGTCCAAATTGCTCGGGGAGTACTTTGAAGGGCACGCCAGATCTGCACTTCTTATCAGAGGTTCTTGCTATCAGTACTGGTTGACACAGTGTACATGAGCTAGGGACCGAGTGAAGAGTACTCACTAACCAGGAGTGTGTACTAACCAGAAGTATGTACTAACCAGGAGTGTGTACTAACCAGGAGTACGTATGTACTAACCAGGAGTATGTACATACTAACGAGGAATATGCACTAACCAGGAGTGTGTACTAACCAGGAGTACGTATGTACTAACCAGGAGTGTGTACGTACTAAACAGGTTACTTACTAAGCAAATTGCCTTGTATTGTACCAGGGTACCCACTGGGACTACCAGTTGCTATCAGACCACTTGTTACTGTCATTTTGACCCCCTTCAATAAATGGCTCTTCTAGGCTTCCCAGGGCCAATTTTAAGTTTATTGAATTGTGGGATGTATGTATGTATGTTCGTACGTACGTAGTATCAAGGGGAGGGGAATCCAGCCTATCATTCACAATATCAAGTATGAGTTGGTTTTGAGTTTCCGTGTGTACAACTGAGAGACAACTACGTATCAGCAGTGACCTATCATGTACTCTCCCTCCTGTCCTGCAGCTCTGGGTCATCCTGATCGCCATCATTGCGGTTATCATTGTTGCTATTAGTGAGTACTTACGTATGTATGTACTTACATATATTGTACATTTACCTACACACGTACATATACGTACATACGTATACACCCTAGCATACGCTTACTGGTTGAAATTAACAGTGAATTTGTGTATACTATGTGTACCATACATACACTTATGCATGCATATACGTACATACATAGTGCATTCTATAATATGTGATTTGTTTCCTGTCATTCTCCCTTACCTTCTTTCTTCTCCCTCTTGCCTTCTCTCTCAAATCCTCTCAATCCTCAATCCTTCCTCACCCTCCAACTCTCCCTCTACTTGCCTTCTCTTTCAATTCTTCTCCATCCTCATTCCTTCTTCACTCTCCAACTCTTCCTCCACTTGCCTTCTCTGTCAACCCTCTTCCTCACCCTTCTTGTTCTTCCTTGTTCTCCCTGCAGTCCTCATCATCATAATAGCAGTGTGTGTACAGCCTGGTAATTGTGGCACTTGATCCCGAAGATTCGCACCGTACACACCTCCCATATGCGTAGTATGATCCCACTATTACCTATCCTTCAGTACTGGTGACTTCCACTATCTATTTTACAGTAGCATGCGCAATGTACCTGTACATTACTGAATCTATCCCATCGTGGAACAATTGTAATGAATATATTTTGTATGTATATACACATATCAATTACTATTCAATTAGGATGATACTTTTCTACTGAAGTTAGATTAAGGTTTTTACATACGTACATGCATTATTTACAATGCATGGAATATTGTGTTTTAATTATGGGTGGCAATGATAGTAAATTCCTATGAGATTAATATTGGTCATGCCCACACTGAGTTGTGTGATTTAGACCTCTGTGAAAGCAGACCCGATTCACGATAGCAAGTTGCCATAAAACACAGCCCAGGCACTCTGAAACCTAGGGTTACCATAATGTATAATGTACACGTTGTATAATGGTAAGTCCCTATATGATTAATATCGATCACGCCTACTGAGTCACGTGATTACTGGTGACCGTGGAAACGTCCGATACCGTGAATTTTGGTCGTCTATCGTTCGACCACTCGAATCTGCCAGAATTTAAGTGTCAGTTTCTCTGAATTTCAGGGAAATAGACTCAAGTGCTCAAATATAAGTACAGTTAGTGCCGGCCGGCAACGTCAGTTACTCAAGGCATCGCGCAATACCACGTATCCTGGACGTCTTTACGGTCCGATCCGATCACTTTCTACCTGCAACCATAGACCCTAATGCTACAACCGACGTAGTAGGCCGGTTCGAATCAGTCGAGAAAAGGAGAGGTCGAGATAGTAACTGATGATCATCGAACTGAATTAAACACTAATTACAGCCATGTGATAGCAGCAGCAGGGTGAGGAACTGCGAAAATTAGTCAACTTGAATTAAAGAATGGGTGCGCAATCGTTGTGATACTGCAAGATCAAGTGCAACGAGCATCAAAGTAATTATTAATGTTGACATTTTTCATTAGTTAAGATTTGTACACACACACGCACGCATGCACACACACACACACGCACACACATGCACACACATGCACACACGCACGCACTCACACAGAGAGAGAGAGTCCCAAGCAGTGGGACTACTACTACATAGGCGGAGGAATGGTTTGGCAAGTGGGGGGGCCATGGTGCTGAACTCATGATTAATATTGCAATTGCATCCATGCATGCAATACTCGACATAGACATTCTTGGCCCCACCATTGTGATGAGTGGGAGGGCCATGGCCCCCCTGGTCCCCCCTGTTCCACCGCCTATGTACTATGTTCCTTTGATTTGGATTCTCTCAATCTCAGGTAGACATCGTTTCTTACCTCCTCTGATACACATTATGGATTATATTATCGCAGAAACGTTAACAGGGTGGAAATTGAATCCAAATTATATACGTACATTCATTGTGGGTCTGGCTCCTCTTCATTGCTAGTAATGAATGTAGCATTTTGGCACTCATGTACATGTGTCATTTGTCACTCATGTGTCATGTTGCATATGATGTCAAATGCATAACCTCCATTATATCCATAGCAGAAGTCATTGTTCAGGTGGAGCAGAATCACTTGAATACATTTGAAGAATTTCAGTATTTTCCCACATTGAATACACTGTACAACAAAACATGAGTGCCAACGTTGAATGCACCTTGGACTGACATCCTACTCTCGGTGTCTATAAATACCAGTACAACTTCAGGTGCGGCATCAAGTGCTGGAACACCAGGAGTTTTTCGAGTGGACCAAGTGCAAGACCTTGTCAATACTGCGAACCAGTGAACCCACAGAACCAGTAAATCTACAGAGTGTACAATTCAATCGAGGTTGACATTTTGGGACACCATGAAATCAATTGCCATTATCCCAGCACTTCTGTTGCTACTGACTACTGGAACACTAGCAACGGGTGGCCCATGGTCACAGATAGGTTTCGCTAATCTGAAGCATATCACAGTCTCTATGAACTACCTATGGGGGGTGAATGTTCATGACAACATCTACAGGTGTGTACGCCCATGTAATGGAAAGTGGGTACATGTTCCCGGAAAACTCAAACAGATTGATGCTGGTGACATGGAGGTATGGGGAGTCAACAAACGCCATCAAATCCTTAAACGCCCAGTTGACGGCAGTGGTCGTTGGCAACGAGTTAGAGGAGACCTCAAGCACGTCTCAGCCTCTGGCAATGGCTACATTTGGGGAGTGAACAAACGTGACCAAATTTTCAAGTGTAAGAAGCCTTGTAATGGAAGGTGGATCCGTATAGGTGGTAGTCTGAAGCAGATCGACGCTGGATATGACTATGTGTATGGGGTCAATAGGCACAATAATGTTTATGCAATAAGGATTGATGGATCTGGACGCTGGCGTTATATTCCCAGAAAGTTGAACTA
>OZ026557.1:697500-707500 GCA_964020155.1 Chondrilla cf. caribensis | reverse complement strand
AATAGGATCAATTACTTAGATGATCATTTGATACAGTATTGATATTTTGCTCAAGCTTCCCAATTTGACCATGTGTGCACGTGGATACTTACTATTTTTATATTACCTATACATGCAATAAACCAGTATAAAACTATACTACTGATACTGTAGTGTATCACCCGTTGCCATGGAAACAACACATTTTCACAGCACTTCTATGATGCATTGGTGGGTCCTGACCATTGTACAATGCTTCCAAACATTCAGCTGATGTGGTCTTTCGATGTTTGTGATGTCAAAGGATGCTATACCAGTGCACACTGGGCAGTATGACATGAAACCCTAGGAACTCGGCATTCATATGTCATGCTGCCCTTGTGCTCCTGTCTTAACTATTAATTATGAGTTCAATTATTTGATTTTGTAACAGATCAAGACTAGGAGGGGGATCATGCGTATTCAGAATGTTTAAACTTGCTATGGTAACAGACTGACAGGCGGACTGTCAGTCTGTTACCACAGTCAGCTACCAATAATAATAACATCCACAAATAGAGTGAACAGGTGAGGTAGGGGCGTAGGAACAGGTGGGGCTGGTGGGGTCTGTCAGTCTGTAACCATAGTCAGCTACCATTCATGAAATGAAGCCAGCAAAATGAACTACATTCTGCTGGCTTCATCTCACTATTGTCCATGACAGAGGCACATACTGTGAATAATGAAAAGAGGAAAACTTTATCAAAACACTTCAACAAGGAGTCATGATAATTAATTGTGTACTATTTACATAAACCTGTTTGTCTGAAATTGAAATAGAAAGTGAATTGTGGTATTCTGCAGACCTTTATATGTTATACAACTACCAAGGGTGTTGTTGTAGAGGTCTGACTAGATACTAGTGTATGGGAGCACTACCAAGGGTAACGTTGTAATGAGGTCTGACTGTATACTAGTGTATGGGAGCACTACCGAGGGTGTTGTTGTAGAGGTCTGACTGTATACTAGTGTATGGGAACACTACCAAGAGTGATGTTGTAAAGGGGTCCAACTGTGTAGTAGTGTATGGGAGCACTACCGAGGGTGTTGTTGTAGAGGTCTGACTGTATACTAGTGTATGGGAACACTACCAAGAGTGATGTTGTAAAGGGGTCCAACTGTGTAGTAGTGTATGGGAGCACTACCGAGGGTGTTGTTGTAGAGGTCTGACTGTATACTAGTGTATGGGAACACTACCAAGAGTGATGTTGTAAAGGGGTCCAACTGTGTAGTAGTGTATGGGAGCACTACCAAGGGTGGTGTTGCAAAGAGGTCTATTTTCCTACATTAAATTACATCCTGACAGAGCACGAACATCAAAGAGACCTTGGATCAACATCCTACTCTGGTTGTCTATAAACACCAGTACAACTTCAGGTGCTATGAAATCGATTGGCTTCATCCCAGCACTTCTGTTCCTGCTGGCTACTGGAGCACTGGGTAGTCAGTGGACAAGGATCCCTGGTGGTCTGAAGCATGTCACAGCCTCTGTGAACTACCTATGGGGGGTGACAACATCTACAAGTGTTCACGCCCTTGTCCCGGAAAGTGGAAACACATACCCAGTAGGCTCAAGCAGATCAATGCTGGAGACATGAAGGTATGGGGAGTCAACTATAGTACTACACAGTACTACACAGTACTACACAGTACTACACAGTACTGCACAGTACTGCACAGTAATACACAGTACTACACAGTACTGCACAGTACTGCACAGTAATACATAATATTACATAGTACTGCACAGTACTGCACAGTAATACATAGTACTACACAGTACTGCACAGTACTGCACAGTAATACATAATACTACACAGTACTGCACAATACTTCACAGTAATACATAGTACTACACAGTACTGCACAATACTGCACAGTACTACACAGTACTACACAGTACTACACAGTAATACACAGCACTACACAGTACTGTAAGGGTCTACACAGTTCAATACAGTACTATGTAAGTTGGTAGATAAGCAAACTTTATTACATACCTCCAGTACCATCGTGTTTGGTTTCAAATTGATGCTTGTGATGTAGTGATTACAACTGTGATGAGTATAGTGATCATTGATGGAAATCAGTGATAGTTGCATCTGGTCCCATGTACTACACAGTTACAATAGTTTAAATGTCAGGTCCATTAATTGCATGATAGGTTTCAATGTTTCATCTAACTAATCCACTTAACATGCACCATTGTAGGAAGTAGTTCCATGTCTAGCTTGTGTGACACATCCTATTAATACTGATACAACCTCAAGTCATCAAAGAGACCTCAGACCAACATCCTACTCCCAGTGTCTACAAATACTACAAGTACAACTTCAGGTGTAGCATCAAGTGCTGGAACGCAAGAATTTTCAAGTGGACCGAGTGCAAGAGACTCAACCGACAGTTACGTGTGGACAACATCAGTCAGTACTGCAAACCTACACAACCAGCAAATCTACTCCATCTACGATACAATTGAAGTTGATATTTTGGCTGATTTGGTAAACTGAAGCTATGAAATCGATTGCCTTCATCCCAGCACTTCTGTTCCTACTGGCTACTGGAGCACTAGGTAGTCAGTGGATTCAGATTCCTGGTGGTCTGAAGCACGTCACAGCCTCTGTGAACTATCTGTGGGGGGTGTCCAGTAATGGCAACATCTACAAGTGTGCACGCCCTTGTACTGGAGGGTGGATACAGGTTCCTGGGAGGTTCAAGCAGGTCGATGCTGATGACATGGAGGTATGGGGAGTCAACAGTGCTGATCAGATCTACAAAAGACCAGTTGATGGCAGTGGTCGCTGGCTTCCGGTACCTGGAAGATTGAAGCAAGTCTCAGCCTCTGGAAATGGCTACATTTGGGGAGTGACCTCGAAGGACGATATTTACAAGTGTAAGAAGCCTTGTAATGGAGCGTGGATCCAGATAGCAGGTAAACTGAAGCAGATCGACGGAGGATATGGCTATGTGTATGGGGTTGATAGCAATGACAAAATATATAGGAGCGAAATTGACGGATCTGGAGGCTGGCATCGTATTCCTGGAAAATTGACTCACATCACCGCTTCTGGGAGGGATGAGGTGTTCGGTGTTAACAAGGCTGAAGTGATCTACCGCTGCAGAAAGCCGTGTGTTGGACATTGGGAGCGCTTGAGTGGTACTGGTGCACTGAAACAGGTTGATGTCACAGTGGATGCTTGGGTTGGGGTTACTGGGAATTATAGAATCTTTAAACAGCCACTGCCATAATAAAGGGACTAACCCAAGACCACAGCAACCAGAACAAATAACTGATATTCCAAGTATTATTCACAAATTATTTTTAGTACACACACAGATAGTTATCAGCTGTGATGTGTTACATGAATTAAATAGTTTTGATAACATTATAAGTAAATTTATAGGAGTAGATAATATGTCACTATTTGGCTATGGTTATTGCATTATTGGCTCAATTAATAAGATAATCATTTGATACAGTATTAATGTATATTAAATTTCTCGGTAAATGGACACACAGGTAGAGATCGAACAAATAACTACAGATATACCACAGGTCTCAGTGGAAGAATGATGTCAGATCAATTAATTGGGATCAAAGTACATAACATTTTCCAAAGCATCCGGATGATTTAATACGGATCATTATCGATTTTGTTGCGCTTGCATTGAAATGATTAAAACAGTCCAGGCCCGGAGTAAGCAGTTTCTGGGTGGTCCGGCAAATATACTAATTTAATAGAATGACTACTTATATGTCAATAAATCAAGTGTTTTTGGGTTTAGGTGACATCTAAAAGTGTTCCATTGAACCTATCCATAAAATCGAAGTGTTTTGGTTGGTGAGGAGAAGGTGACAATGCCATTAGCGAAGCTGGAACTGACTGAACTGGAGAACAGACCAAAAACATGCAAAGAAGGACAAAATAGGATTGAAAAATAGAGCATGTGCATTTGTCGGCTTCATGAGACCCAAACACCAGGAATCGGCCATTTCGAATTTCGAAGGCGTCCTTCCACCGACGGACGGTTGTGCAATAGGTAAACCGCCTTAATTACAATCATTTAGCATTTTAGGCCATTGTTTAATTCGTAAAAGAGGAGAAAGACTATAGCTGCCAGGTAAGTTTAACTACTATCCCTCACCAGTATGACGTGCAAATTTTCTTCGTTGAATCAGAGACGAATCCCTCGCCGTGACGGATGGACCAAAATCACTCGGATGGTTTTTCCGGTGACCTTCAAGTAGGTGTTTTTATATATAAAACAAGGGGTGTCAGAACTTCACGCGATGACCGTTGAGCGGAACAATCCTTATTTTATGCAATTCATGCCTCATAACTCTTACCCTTCTATGTTAGTATCCTTAATCTCCTTGTCACTTCCTCTGCCAGCTTGAACTTTGGCAGGTGGTGAGGTAGCGTTCACGTGCACGTGATTGGAAATAGCCAACTTTGGGAACTTCCCATGCCTTTGTTCATAGACTCTCTAAACTATGTGCTTTGTTCATCCCGAGATTCTACAAAAATTGTTGTCGACTCTCCCAACAACAAATGCACATGATAAAACGAGCGACTGCACATGACACAAACCAGGACTTAGAGAAGGAATGAACATGTGAAAGTTGTTAGACATGTTGGTTGTATTTCTTTATAGTTGTAGGACTATTGTTTAACACGTCTATAGTGATATTCAAACAAATCTTTTCACAAATTAATCATTCACGTTTCACCCATCAGCCACATACAATGTAGTGAAGGAATGTTAGAAAATGCACCAGTCTAGATCTACTTGTACTAACATGAGTGCACCCACAAGTTGGGTTAGGTTAGGTAATCTTTATTATACTGGGGATCCAATAACCAGTGGCTACTATAAAGGCATCCAGAGAGGTAAATAAAGGGATAAAAAAAAATAAAAATAAAAAAAAGTAAAAAATTGGTATAGTCAAATTCAAATAATATATATATATATATATATATATATATATTAGTCATGTAGATAAAATAAAATAATAATATTGCATGGCATGTCATTCATATGATTATACGAACATAAATACATTATAGTAGTATTTCATAATAAAAACCTAGATTACAGAATTATGAATACACAATAAAAGCCTAAAATACAGGATCATGGATCAATCTACTCTAATCTAGAACTACAGTGTAACCTGCACGAGAGACACCAGTGACTTTTTCCTGCTAGACCCAAATACTTTCACTGGTGAAGACGACCCACAGGGTTGAAACTTACAGATGAAGATCTCCACTCTTTACCAGACTGCAGTTCTCAATGCTCCCAAATTCAAATGGATATTTTCCCAATAACAGATGAAAACATTGCAGTTGAAATCCCTACTTGATCATCAGCATCAGCTTAGTCATTGTGCATACTGCATCAGGACCGTAAAGCTGCCAGGATCTGGCCAACAATCAACAATTGAACTGTTCTGAAAAGGTTTGGGTGCATGAAGTTTAACCCTCTGGATTTTCCTTGGCCTACATAGAACAGCTCTGTACTATATGCACAGTACTACACACTACTGCACAGTCCTGCACAGTACTACACACTACTACACAGTACTACACACTACTACACAGTACTGCACAGTACTGTACACTACTACACAGTACTGCACAGTACTACACAGTACTACACAGTACTACACAGTACTACAAACTACTACACAGTACTGCACAGTACTGTACACTACTACACAGTACTGCACAGTACTACACAGTACTGCACAGTACTACACAGTACTACACAGTACTACATAGTACTATACAGTACTACACAGTACTGCACAGTACTACACAGTACTGCACAGTACTGCACAGTACAACACAGTACTACACAGTACTGCACAGTACTGCACAGTACTACACAGTACTACACAGTTCAATACAGTACCATGCAAGGTGATAGATTAGTAAAGCCTTATATTATCTACTAATACCATCGTGTTTGGTGTCAAATTGATGCTCGCAATGTAGCTAGTACAACTATGATGAGTAGAAGGATCATTGATGGAAATCAGTGATAGTTGTATCTGGTCCAGTGCTTACATATTGATGTGTAAAGGTCAGGTCCATTGCATGATAGGTGGCAATGGTTCATCAGACTGATCCACTTATCATGCAGCATTGTAGGAAGTGGTTACATGCCTGATGTACCTATACTCCCTCGATTGCATGGCACATCCTACTCTCATTGTCTATAAACACCGGTACAACTTCAGGTTCAGCATCAAGTACTGGAACGCAAGAACACAAGTGGACCAAGTGCAAGAGACTCTAAACTAACAAACCTAACAACCAGTGAACCTACTCTGTGTACAATACGATTGAAGTCGATATTTTGGTTGATTAAACTGAAGCTATGAAATCAATTGCCTTCCTCCCAGCACTTTTGTTCCTTCTGGCTACTGGAGCACTGGGTAGTCAGTGGACAAATATCCCTGGTGGTCTGAAGCATGTCACAGCCTCTGTGAACTACCTATGGGGGGTGAACAGTAATGACAACATCTACAAGTGTGCACGCCCTTGTACTGGAGGGTGGACGCAGGTTCCTGGTGCACTCACGCAGGTCGATGCTGGAGATATGGAGGTATGGGGAGTCAACAGTGCTGATATGATCTACAAAAGACCAGTTGATGGCAGTGGTGACTGGACTCTAGTAGGTGGATTACTGAAGCACGTCTCAGCCTCTGGAAATGGCTATATTTGGGGAGTGACCTCGAACGACGACATTTTCAAGTGTAAGAAGCCTTGTAATGGAGAGTGGGTTCTTGTAGCAGGTAAACTGAAGCAGATCGACGGAGGATATGGCTATGTGTACGGGGTTAATAGCAATAACGACATATTTATCAAGAAAATTGATGGATCTGGAGACTGGCGACATATTCCAGGAAAGTTGACCCACATTACTGCTTCTGGGAGGGATGAGGTGTTCGGTGTTAACAGTGATGGCAAGATCTACCGCTGCAAGATGCCATGTATTGGAGAGTGGGAGCTCATGAGTGGTACTCTGACCCAGTGTGATGCCACAGTGGATGCTCTCGTGGGTGTTAATAGTAACAATGATATCTTTGAACACCCACTGCCATATTAAAGGGACTAACCCAAGACCACAGCAAACCCAAACAAATAAGCAATAATTACAAATATTACTTGCGAATAAGTAGTACACACACAGATAGGTATCAGTTGTGATGTGTTTGATGTAGTAGTTCCAATAATATTATAAGTAAATTGATAGAAGAAATATGACATTATATTGCTGTGGTTATTGCATTATTGACTCAATTAATAAGATAATCATTCGATCAAAGTGTCCAGAATGTGAATGTGAATAGTAATCACGAAAATGGCAGCTGTTCGCTATATCAACTATAAATGGTGTAATTTCAAGAGGCTCCATACAGTGTGTGTGTGTGTGTGTGTGTGTGTGTGTGTGTGTGTGTGTGTGTGTGTGTGTGTGTGTGTGTGTGTGTGTGTGCAAGTGTATGGGAGCACTACCAAGGGTGATGTAGTAAAGATGTCTGACTGTATACTAGTGTATGGGAGCACTACCAAGGGTGATGTAGTAAAGATGTCTGACTGTATACTACTGCATGGGAGCACTACCAAAGGTGATGTTGTAAAGAGGTCTGACTGTATACTAGTGTATGGAAGCACTACCAAGGGTGGTGTTGTAAGTACAGTGTCACCTGTATTAGTGACCGCTGAGCTTCCAAACCTCAGTGCAGGGCATGACTCTTACAGAGCCAGTGATGTAAGTACAAACTATAGTGAACGATGGAGTATTCTTGCACCCAAAGACAGGCACAAAACAGACAAATTTGAACTCCTACTTTGAAGCTCTTTGACATGTTGTTTCTTACTCACAGTGGATGTTTGTTAATCTGTCCCTGGTCAATATGCCCCTGCTCAATCCGCCATATTATTTTGAAACACATTCACTTGTACGACTATGCTATATATGTAATCCGCCATTAAACAATTCCACCATTCACTATTCTTCCGCATGCCAAATTGCACTTTGAACTGTATGGGCTTTGGTTACAGATAATCCACCAAGTGTCCAGAGGTTCAGATGGAAACTTCAGATATATTGGTCAAAAATGAGACTTATATTTCATTGCCACACTTTAGACCAATTTGATGCGTGGGCTGCGCCATCGTACACCGCTAACAAAAGGTCACAATCAATTAACCTCGCCAAGGCTCCGTAATTATAGGGGCTGCCACAGGTAGCCTCCCAAAAGGTGGCTAATCACAAAACTAGAATTACTTGTTCATTCACTTTATCTTTATTATGTACACACGTAACTAGGAACATGTGTGTACATCTCTCTCTCTCTCTCTCTCTCTCTCTCTCTCTCTCTCTCTCTCCTGTGTGTGTGCATGTCCTGTGTGATAAGTGGATAGGTTTGATGACTCACTGTCACCTATTGTGCAATAAATCCAAAATGTGTGTGTGTGAGTGTAAATGCTCTCTATGTGTGTACACAGTGCTACACAGTACTACACAGTACTGCAGAGTACTACACAGTACTACACAGTAATATGGAAGGTTGTAGGTTAGCAAAACCTTATAATATTATTATCTACTAATGCCATCATGTTTGGTGTCAAATTGATGCTCGCAATGTAGCTAGTACAACTATGATGAGTAGAAGGATCATTGATGGAAATCAGTGATAGTTGTATCTGGTCCAGTGCTTACATATTGATGTGTAAAGGTCAGGTCCATTGCATGATAGGTGGCAATGGTTCATCAGACTGACCCACTTATCATGCAGCATTGTAGGAAGTGGTTACATGCCTGATGTACGTATGCTCCCTCGATTGCATGGCACATCCTACTCTCATTGTCTATAAACACCGGTACAACTTCAGGTTCAGCATCAAGTACTGGAACGCAAGAACACAAGTGGACCAAGTGCAAGAGACTCTACTGACAGTTACAAGTGAACAATATCAGTCAGTACTGCAAACCTACACAACCAGTGAACCTACTCTGTGTACGATACGATTGAACTTGATATTTTGGTTGATTTGGTAAACTGAAGCTATGAAATCGATTGCCTTCATCCCAGCACTTCTGTTCCTACTGGCTACTGGAGCACTGGGTAGTCAGTGGATTCAGATCCCTGGTGGTCTGAAGCACGTCACAGCCTCTGTGAACTACCTATGGGGGGTGAACAGTAACGACAACATCTACAAGTGTGCACGCCCTTGTACTGGAGGGTGGACACAGGTTGATGGTGCACTCAAACAGATCGATGCTGGAGACATGGAGGTATGGGGAGTCAACAGTGGTGATCAGATCTACAAAAGACCAGTTGATGGCAGTGGTGACTGGACTCTAGTAGGTGGATTACTGAAGCACGTCTCAGCCTCAGGAAATGGCTACATTTGGGGAGTGACCTCAAATGACGACATTTTCAAGTGCAAGAAGCCTTGTAATGGAGAGTGGGTCCTTGTAGCAGGTAAACTGAAGCAGATCGACGCTGGACACGACTATGTGTACGGGGTTACTAGCAATGATGACATTTTTAGCATGAAAATTGATGGATCTGGAGACTGGCGACATATTCCTGGAAAGTTGACCCACATTACTGCTTCTGGGTGGGATGAGGTGTTTGGTGTTAACAATGTCGGAAATGTCTACCGCTGCCAGAAGCCGTGTGTTGGAGAGTGGGAGCTCATGAGTGGTGCTCTGACCCAGTGTGATGCCACAGTGGATGGTCTCGTGGGGATAGGCAGAGAATACACTATCTGGAAATGGCCACTGCCATATTGAAGGGACTAACTCAAGACCACAGCAACCTGAGCAACTAAGCAATAAGTATATACAAATATTACTCGTGAATAATTAGTACACACAGATAGGTATCAGTTGTGATGTGTTTGATGTAGTAGTTCCAATAATATTATAATTAAATTGATAGAAGAAAATATGACACTAT
>OZ026557.1:680000-692500 GCA_964020155.1 Chondrilla cf. caribensis | reverse complement strand
TAATGGAGCATGGGTCCATGTAGATGGCAAACTGAAGCAGATCGACGCTGGACACGACTATGTGTATGGGGTTAATAGTGCAAATGCTATTTACACTAGAAAAATTGATGGATCTGGAAGCTGGCGACTTATTCCCGGAAATTTGACCCACATCACCGCTTCTGGGAGGGATGAGGTGTTCGGCGTTAACAGTGACGGCAAGATCTTCCGCTGCAAGAAGCCCTGTGTTGGAGAGTGGGAGCTCATGAGTGGTACTCTGACCCAGTGTGATGCCACAGTGGATGGTCTCGTGGGGATAGGCAGTTTAAACACCATCTGGAAACGCCCACTGCCATATTGAAGGGACTAACCCAAGACCACAGCAAACAAGAACATTTAACTGATAAATCCAAGTATTACTCACAAATAATTAGTACACACATAGATAGGTATCAGCTGTGATGTGTTTGATGTAGTAGTTCCAATAATAAGTAAATTGATAGTAGTAGACATGTCAATATTTTGCTGTGATTATTGCTTAATAGGATCAATTATTAAGATAATCATTTGATCAAAGTGTCTATCTATCTTAGTATATATACTGAACCTCTCAGCAAACAGACACACAAGTAGACATATTACATTTCTCAGCAAACAGACACACAAGTAGACATATTACATTTCTCAGCAAACAGACACACAAGTAGACATATTACATTTCTCAGCAAACAGACACACAAGTAGACATATTACATTTCTCAGCAAACAGACACACAAGTAGACATATTACATTTCTCAGCAAACAGACACACAAGTAGACATATTACATTTCTCAGCAAACAGACACACAAGTAGACATATTACATTTCTCAGCAAACAGACACACAAGTAGACATATTATTACATTTCTCAGCAAACAGACACACAAGTAGACATATTACATTTCTCAGCAAACAGACACACAAGTAGACATATTACATTTCTCAGCAAACAGACACACAAGTAGACATATTATTACATTTCTCAGCAAACAGACACACAAGTAGACATATTACATTTCTCAGCAAACAGACACACAAGTAGATATATTACATTTCTCAACAAACAGACACACAAGTAGACATATTACATTTCTCAGCAAACAGACACACAAGTAGACATAATACATTTCTCAGCAAACAGACACACAAGTAGAGATGTTACATTTCTCAGCAAACAGACACACAAGTAGACATATTACATTTCTCAGCAAACAGACACACAAGTAGACATATTACATTTCTCAGCAAACAGACACACAAGTAGACATATTACATTTCTCAGCAAACAGACACACAAGTAGACATATTATTACATTTCTCAGCAAACAGACACACAAGTAGACATATTACATTTCTCAGCAAACAGACACACAAGTAGAGATGTTACATTTCTCAACAAACAGACACACAAGTAGAGATGAAACAAATAGCTACGGACGATACCACAGATTTCAGTGGAAGAATGATGTCAGAATAATTAATTGGGATCAATTCATACAACTATACTGCTGCTACTGCACTGTGGCATCTGTTGCCATAGAAACGACACATTTATGCAGCATTTACGATGCATTAGGTCCCAACCAAAGTACAAAGCTTCCAAACATTCAGCTGATGTGGTCTTTGGATGTTTGTGATGTCAAAGGATGCTATACCGGTTAAGACATGCACACTGGGCAGTATGACATGAAACCCTAGGAACTTGGCATTTATATGTCATGCTGCCCTTGTGCTCCTGTTTTAACTACTAATTACGAGTTCAATTATTTGATTCTGTAACAGATCAAGACTAGGAGGGGAATCATGTGTATTCAGAATGTGGTTAAATGTCAGAAACTTGCTATGGTAACAGACTGATAGTCTGACTGTGAGTATGTTAACATGTCAGTCTGTTGTCTACAGAGCCAGAGAACCTACAGAGCCAGAGACCCTACAGAGCCAGTGAACCTACAGAGCCAGTGAACCTACAGAGCCAGAGAACCTACACAGCCAGAGAACCTACAGAGCTAGTGAACCTACAGAACTAGTAAACCTACAGAACTAGCAAAAAATGAAAAATTCCCTGTGTAAACAACAGTCCCAGTTGTTTACACAGTGACCTAGGTATTACGTACATCATAGGATAACTCAATATGTATGGGTCCAGTCTGTGGTTCAGTGAACTTCCAGTCCTAGAACAACAGATCTAGAATACATTGACCTTCCAACCAGGAAAGAGTCCCTACACTATCATGACTCATCGCACAAGCTACGTACAGTCACTGTTACGTCAACAGCAGTAAGTGATAAAAACAATTATTATATATGTACTGTGAAGAACTATAAACAACCTTGTATACTACATCATCCAAGCCTACATGATGTACACAATTGAATAGGGGTATATGTATAGAATATGAGCTAGTGTTGTAGTATATTATAATAGTCCATCAGACTGTACTGATATATATGTCATGTTCATGTGCTTACAGTCCACCAGTGAGGCCAGTATCAGAGAAAGTTGAATAATGTGGCCAGAGACGGGCATGGCCAGAGGGAAAGGGAGAAGATGAAAATCTTCCTCCACATGACTGCTGTGTTTGTACTGACCCACTTCATTCAAGAGTACTATGTACTACGTATGTTGATTTGATAAGATCCAATATTAATCTAAACCATACGTACATAACATAAATGTGTACAGTCACACCACAGTTGTAACAATCACACTATACACTTAGACATTGAGGTGCGTCAAGGTATTATAAGGGAACATAATATTATACTATAATGCTATGTAATAATAATAATCAGTATTGAATATGATAATCATGGTGTGTGATTGCCAAAACAAATGAATAACTTGTGGTTTATTGTAATAACACCTTCAGACCCTATATAAAGAGGAGCTGATTTATCCTCTCCATACAATCTACCAGCTAGTAAGTAGTGGAGAAAGTTGAATATTGTGTTCAGATACTTAGCAGTGAAATAAACCAGTGAAAGGTAAAAACAGACTTATGGCTATGAGATCGATTGCCTTCATCCCAGCACTTATGCTCCTGCTGGCTACTGGAGCACTAGGTCATCCCGGCTGGAGTCAGGTACACGGTGGTCTGAAGCATGTCACAGCCTCTGTGAACTACCTATGGGGGGTGGACAGTAACGACAACATCTACAGGTGTGCACGCCCTTGTACTGGAGGGTGGATACATGTTGATGGTGGGCTCAAACAGATCGATGCTGGAGATATGGAGGTATGGGGAGTCACCAGTGCTGATCACATCTACAAAAGACCAGTTGATGGCAGTGGTGAATGGACTAGGGTACCTGGAGGATTGAAGCACGTCTCAGCCTCCGGAAATGGCTACATTTGGGGAGTGACCTCAAACGACTGGATTTACAAGTGCAAGAAGCCTTGTAATGGAGCGTGGGTCCGCGTAGCAGGAGGACTGAAGCAGATCGATGCTGGACACGACTATGTGTATGGGGTTACTAGCAATAACGACATATTTACCATGAAAATTGACGGATCTGGAGGCTGGCGTCAAATTCCCGGAAAGTTGACCCACATTACTGCTTCTGGGAGGGATGAGGTGTTCGGCGTTGACAGTGACGGCAAGATCTTCCGCTGCAAGAAGCCGTGTATTGGAGAGTGGGAGCTCATGAGTGGTGCTCTGACCCAGTGTGATGCCACAGTGGATGCTCTCGTGGGGATAGGCAGTTCATACACTATCTGGAAACGCCCACTGCCATATTGAAGGGACTACTCCAAGACCACAGCAAACCAGACAAAATAACTGAATATTCCAACTAATACTCACAAATAATTAGTACACACACAGATAAGTATCAGCTTTTTGTTGTACGTACGTAGTATTTCTAATAATATTGTAAGTAAAATTGATAGAAGTATATATTTTACTGTGATTATTGCATTATTTGCTCAATATTAAATAAGATTATCATTTGATCAAAGAGTCCAGAATGTAAAGTGATTACGAGTGCACGCATGTGTTTATCTGTGTGAGCATGTGTGTGTATGTGTGTGTGTGTGTATGTTTGTGCGTACATGTGCATGTGTGTGTGTGTGTGTGTGTGTGTGTGTGTGTGTGTGTGTTATGTACGTCAGTGTGTGCATCAGTGTGTGTGTTTGTGTGTGTTCGTGTGTGTCCCCGTGTGTATGTGTGTACGTGTGTGTGTGTGTGTGTGTGTGTGTGTGTGTGTGTGTGTGTGTGTGTCCCCGTGTGTACGTGTGTACGTGTGTGTGTGTGTGTGTGTGTGTGTGTGTGTGTGTGTGTGTGTATGTGTGTGTGTGCCTCCTCCTTTACCTCTTTACAACATCACCCTTGGTAGTTCCTACATTAAATTACATCCTGACAGAAATTGAACATCAAAGAGACCTTGGACTGACATCCTAAACTTGGTGTCTATAAATATCGGTACAACTTCAGGTGTAGCATCAAGTGCCAGAGGCTCAATTAATATAAAGGCAAACCATTTGACACAGTATTTCTATTGAACCTCTTAGCAAAAAGACACACAAGTAGAGATGAAACAAGTACGTAACTACAGATGATACCGCAGGTCTCAGTGGGAGAATGATGTCAGAATAATTAATTAGGCTAGATATACACATTTCCAACTGTATTTGTGTGTGTATTGTCATCACGGAGTATTGGACAGTGACATTCTTGTTTCATTAGTTCAAGACCATGTACATTAAAGTGAAGTACCTCATAGGTTAATGCTTCAAGGTAAAGCTATAGGTAAGGTTCAATAGAAGCACTCTGTGACAAGAATAGCAGTTAATTCTGGATAATCAGTACGTACATGTCTGTGTGTATGTGTGTATGCACATGCATGCGTGCGTGTGTGTGTTTGTCTGTCTGTCTTTGTGTGTGTGTCCATTCTTTCTGGTACACAGTCACAATAAACAAATCGAAGTGTGTCTTCAAAATAGTCTTCATAACATGGGTAGAACCCCATGTCGCAATTAATGATACTCATTGTAATAAACATGAATATAATATACAGGGACAGAGTATCAGCCGGACTAGACTTTACATGGACAATCTCTTCATATCAACATTCTATACAGACGGATTTCTAAACAGATCACAATTTTACTGGGATGGTGTCTTCCCAGATCAGATATTTACTGGGATGGTGTCTTCCCAGATCAGATATTTACTGGGATGGTGTCTTCCCAGATCAGATATTTACTGGGATGGTGTCTTCCCAGATCACACATTTACTGGGATGGTGTCTTCCCAGATCAGATATTTACTGGGATGGTGTCTTCCCAGATCAGATATTTACTGGGATGGTGTCTTCCCAGATCAGATATTTAATGGGATGGTGTCTTCCCAGATCACACATTTACTGGGATGGTGTCTTCCCAGATCAGATATTTACTGGGATGGTGTCTTCCCAGATCAGATATTTACTGGGATAATCTCTACACTGGTCAATACCATGCTTACAGATGTGTTTATGTGTCTCACTTCAAGAAGACCAGGTGGTTCCTTGATACTGTTTTCTCTCTGGTCTCCACTCTGTTTCTCTGTACTTTTCTGTCCATCAAAGCAATCCATCATTGTTCCTGAAGTCAACAAAAAAACAATAATACAAACACTAAAACACTATCACAAAAATATAAATAAACAACAACAAATTAGACCATGCGTTGACTCAAACAAGCATATTTACAAAAATGTGGCAAATAACTAGATCAGGGTGACTATACTTTGGACGGGTGACCATCCTAGGGAGGTGGCTGTTCATACAGGTGACCATCCTAGGGAGGTGGCTGTTCATACAGGTGACCATCCTAGGGAGGTGGCCGTTCATACAGGTGACCATCCTAGGGAGGTGGCCGTTCATACAGGTGACCATCCTAGGGAGGTGGCTGTTTATACAGGTCCCACTGTACTATACAGGTGACCATCCTAGGGAGGTGGCTGTTTATACAGGTCCCACTGTACTATACAGGTGACCATCCTAGGGAGGTGGCTGTTCATACAGGTGACCATCCTAGGGAGGTGGCCGTTCATACAGGTGACCATCCTAGGGAGGTGGCTGTTTATACAGGTCCCACTGTACTATACAGGTGACCATCCTAGGGAGGTGGCTGTTTATACAGGTCCCACTGTACTATACAGGTGACCATCCTAGGGAAGTGGCTGTTCATACAGGTCCCACTGCATATACGTATGTACACACAATTGAACACACACACCTCCTAAGAGGTCAACTTACCAATCAGTTTCAGTGTCAGAACACAGTGGGGCAGAGTCCAACTGGCAGGGTTGTGTACCTCGTCCATTGCATAAGCCCTCACGTATCCGTACAGGAGGTGTGACAAACACACAACCCAGGTCAGCATCACGGAGAGGGTTGACGGGCCGAGGACTTGAAAGATGAGGTACACTATGGCGATATCCAGTACCTGATGGATGATGGACCAGCCGATGCAGAAATAAGCCAACCACAATCCACTGAGGAAGAAATAGACATGCTACAAGTGGGAGAGAGGGAGAATGTACGTAATGTACAAATGTATGTAAGAATGTGAGAAATGATATTCTCATTTGTTATCAGTGTGAAAATTTTAAAACATTCTTCAATCTACTGTGTGGCATGAAATTGCTCTTCACAACATCACCCAGGACTTGATTTGCAAACCTTCAAGGGTGATGTTAATGAACGGCTACAATGTGCAGATATAGAAAATCTCGAAATTAAAACTATGAAAGGGTTACTCGGTCATTTGCCAAACTTTCCCGCTGTACCATACCATACATCACATAATGTACTCAGCCGAAAAAATTGACATTTACTACTAAATAGTGGGGATGGGATATCTCATGACTGAGATGATGGATATTTCAATCATTATAGTACTGCTTTGATCTATCATTTCATATCCTTTGACTGCTTCATACACCCAAATGAACAGTTGTTCAGTCGATATTCATTTATTGTCCACCATTTTACGTAGCATGGTGACATCGTTCCTTATTACCTGAACAAAATTTTCACAAAATAAAATATTCGCCAATGGGCTCTACTGGCAAAATTTGCAAAAAAAAAACATGCCCACTGAATTTTTTGTAATAGACAATGTACACATGACATATGTATGCAAACACGATAATTCTCTTTGTTGGAGCATTTGGAGAATAAAGAGATAAACCATTTGAAATTGAAATGAAACATAAGAACAATCAAATTAATTTTCATTTCACAAATTTGGAAGAAATTAATTAGGAATTTACCGCAGTTGAGGAAGATAAAAGTGATGCAATAGGTACAGATTGGTCTTGCTGACCAGATAAATATGGCGGAACACGCTCACCTGTCCTCGAACTGAGTGTTTGGGAACGAGCGCTTGGTATACAATAGCAAATGGATAGGCTACAAGAAAAACAGCAACAGAGCTTCACAAACTACACATCACATGAATTGATAAAGACCTATACTGGAGAACTTTTAATATTTCCTACAAAATTAATGGTCCGAATCGGAAAAGCTGGCGCGCAGCTATTAAAAATTTCATTTTTAACAGAAGCCGTGCGAAGGGACACGCATACTTGACCATTACAAGACAACAGAAAGCTATAGTGAGAGACTTAAATTGTGGCAGATTCCACAGGTATATCCTTCTCTACGGAGTCGAAACATCCGAACAACGTTATAACTCACTCCCAAATAGAGACAGAAGGACCCTGGCTTGAGGCTCAGATAATCCAGTGAGTTCTCCGAAGGCAGCCGCTACGCCCGACATTTTTATCTCAACACAAACACGCGTGTAGCTGTGCGATATTGGGGGAATACCCTATACAGTAAAGCGAGTCAACAGCTGGCAGCAGGTACACATTCGTGGCAAAGGGATCCTGTGACGCGTAGACCAGACCAGACGTGACCGATCGGTGCCGAATGTTTCCTGTATGTTTCTCAGAGACGTATATCGTGTGTATCGTCTCGTCTGCGAGTTATAGCCTACAATGAGTGAGTTACTTCCTAGGTCCATACGTACGTGCGTAGCTTGAGATCTGAGTGTCAATGATTGTATCATAGAGTGCGATAGCACTGTCTAACAATATTCGCCCCTGATTTCCTGTCCCCAGGACTACATATCTCTGAAATATTCGGTCCCCTGGACTACATATCTCTGAAATATTCGGTCCCCAGGACTACATATTTCTGAAATATTCGGTCCCCCGGACTACATATCTCTGAAATATTCGGTCCCCAGGACTACATATTTCTGAAATATTTTAGACGATCCGACTCTGTAATACTCTTTCTCCCTGAATTAGATGCTCCATACCACTTACCACCATAGAATGGAGCCTGTAAGTATCTCCACTGTATTACCAATATCATGTTAATCTTAATATTGGTGCTTTTTCAAGTAAGGTCAAACTTTGAACAACAACCCTGTTGTCGATACGTATGTACATGCACTTTTTAAGTGTCTTTAACTTGCTACATGGATGATGCACTGTTCCTTGCTCTTGGTTTGCTACATGCATACATGCATGCATGAGGTAGTGTTTACAGCTCTTGGTTTACTACATGCATACATGCATACATGAGGTAGTGTTTACAGCTCTAGACTCATGTACATTTGCGTACATGTATTGCCTGTGTTCCTTGGTTCAGCTATGTGTGTGTAGTGTTTGTGGTCCATGCATCAGTTGCAATGTGTTGCAGTGTTAAGTGTGGATGTCGTTTTATTCCTCTGAAGATGATAAAAACGACATCCCCTGCTCTGTGGACAAGGATTGCATTTATCTTGACTTCAACGCGACAACCCCGATGGATCCGGAGGTGATTGAGAAGGTGAAGGAAGTGATGTGTGAAGGATGGGCCAACCCAAGTAGCAACCATCCACCAGGTTTGGACGTGGTCTACGCTTAAGAGTAGTACTGTCTTCAATCTCTACTCAGCTCAAATCAACCTTCCTCAATGATTTAATGTACACTTAAACCTCTTTAGCACAAGCCTATAATCTTACATGATGTGTGTGTACATTAGCAGTAGATGTGGGGACTGGATGAAAGTTTCATGATGAGATATTAAGTTTTGTGCTAAGATTTCGTGTTGATGGGGTTTGACTATATATCACTCCTCGATGTTTACCATAATGATTGTTATACAGTGGAAGTTCTATATTACAAACCTCTGAAATGTGGAAACCTCTGTAATAAAGACGCTATTCTGTGTCCCGGTCTAGTACTGTGGTGTATTAAATGACCTCTGAATTGAGAACACCTCTTTAATAAGGACTTAAGGTCCCAAAGTGTCCTTAATAGAGAGGTTCCACTGTATTACTAACTTTCTTTGCAATAATTTGAATTCATTTAATTTAATCAAAATTTTTATAGGCCAAATTTCACCTAGTTCTCATGGGAATAATTCACACCTCTGTACACGACAATCACCTTTTTTGCAGTTGAAGCCTTGGAAGCATGAAGTACGAAATTCCACGTCTTAAAATATTGCGTGCCATTTTGTGCAATTGTGTAACATTGCTCAGTGTTCATTCCTACCCATCACTCCTCGATGTGTTCCAGTTTGTACATTACACCACAGGTACCTGTATGTATGTATATGCGAATATGCACGAATATATATGTATATATAGTGAAGGACTTTATATTGTGCCTGTATATCTGTATGTATGTATGTGTTTGCATACTCTTCACAAGTACGTATATGTGCATATGTATATATACGTACGTATATATGTTCACATGTGTTTGAATATAGTATATACGTATGTTATGCACGTATGTGTCTTTATGTATACATATTATTTCTACTGGACGTCAAACCTATTATGTTAAACTATAGCTCTTATCATCATTTGAACCATTTTTGGTAGATTTGTTGTCGTTTCTGTGTTTTCAGAGTCTCCTTCAACCTCATCAGCCTTCGTGCATCTCTTGAACCACCACCCCCCGATGTTCTCCATTGCACACTCATCTTTTGAGTTGAGTTCATTTACACTTGGATCCACCCCCAGGGATATCCCCTCATCATTGTTATCATTGGCAGTGTCGTCAATGTCGTGCGAATTTCTCATGTGCGGCTCGTAATTCCGTTCCCAGCTATCAATGAAGAATTCGTCAAATTGGGTGGATTTGACGGTATTGTTGGTCGGGTCTGTCACATCGATTCTCATCTGAGTCAACTGTCGTGCGGCTGTCAACCAGTGTAACTTCTCCAATCCGATCCAGAAGTCATTCCCGTCCACCTTAAACCCGTAAACGTAGTCGTACCATGTGTACTGGTAGGCACTTGTATTGGTGTGACTCTTGTGGAAGACGGTCCATCCTCCTTCGTCTGTTTCCATGTCACATTGGACAGTGAAGGGCACGTCCGAGGCAGGATTGATGGTGTAGGTGGTGCTCTGCATGTGACCTTTCTGTCTTGCGTCCAAGCAGTCAATAAACCAATTCCCATTCCCGTTTCCAGATCCTACATGTGTAATATGGGGTTCAGAGTGAGAATGAAGCTAGACATGGAGGGGTGAACAGATACCCTTGATGTAAATGCAGTTATTACACACAACTCCACCTGAACATGAGAAAAGTGGAGGATCGTGTGAGGGATTGGTGTAAAGTGTTTCTGTACACTTGTGGTCTCATTAAAGGTGCCTTATTATACAATGGGGGTATGTTCTGGGGGTTGCTCAAAGGCTAAAGTGAGAGGACCTGGTACAAGTGCTCTATAGTGAAGGTCAACCTGGTACAAGTGCTTTATAGTGAAGGTGGACCTGGTACAAGTGCTCTATAGTGAAGGTCAACCTGGTCCAAGGGCTCTATAGTGAAGGTCGACCTGGTACAAGTGCTCTATAGTGAAGGTCGACCTGGTCCAAGTGCTCTATAGTGAAGGTCAACCTGCACAGGGTGGTTATAACGGACATCAGTACTAAGGAGATTTCGGGCATTAAAGGATTGGAATGTAAACTAATTATCACCTACGTCACGACTCACGGAGAATTGATTGCGCAATAAAATCGTTTAGGCGACAAACTTTGCGAGAAATGACTTGTTTTATGCGACTATGTACTGCTGAAATGTTATCAGAATACAATCAATCATTATCTCCACTTGCATAAGGTGAAATGAATCTCATGCGCTAAAAATCCAGATCGGTTCAGGCCAAAAAGCGCCTATAACATCGACAATCTAATCAATTACGCGAAAGTTTCACGATTGGATAACCTTAAGAACCCACGCGCACTGTTCATTCTAGTACAAAATTTACTTACTTACCTGTGAGAATCTTCAAAGTTAACGTGGGTTGCAGACGATCTTCAGGAACCTTGCAATAGTCGAAACGATGGTTCTTACGTCATAACACCTTGCGTAATAACTATAGAAACGTCACATTAAATGGCTGCGAGGAAGGTCGTTACTCAAAAATCGTGTTAGGCGCATTTGTAAATGGCCTTTTTCTTGTGTTCTTGTATTTTATAACGATGGATAACGACGTTGTCTACAAACTGACGGTGAGACAAAATGTTATAAGCAGGTATGTTAAAGTTATGCAAGCATTACGTCTATTTTCCTCGCGTTTTATGCGCATTAAAGGACATTTTCCGTTATAACTTTTGTGTTTGAGCTTATAACATCTTGTCTCACGGCAGAACGTTAGATAATGATCCATTCTTTCATTTGGTACCATTTAAAAACTTGTCTGAGGCCGTCTACAAATGCGCAGGAAGCGATTTTTAGCCAAAAGTATAATATTTTTATGATATGTTTATAGCTTCTTGGTACAAGATATCGAATCAATTCTTCATTAGGGCTTTAATAGAATGTTGAAATTATTGGTACAGATTACAAAAACGATCAATCATTATTCCTTCGCTTCGTAAATGCGGTATATTATTCAGGGTAGATTCGCGTCCGCCATTTTTTTGCCATTTCGGGGTCCGTTATAATGCCCCTGTGTGGTCCAAGTGCTCTATAGTGAAGGTCGACCTGGTACAAGTGCTCTATAGTGAAGGTTCACCTGGTCCAAGTGCTCTATAGTGAAGGTCAACCTGGTACAAGTGCTCTATAGTGAAGGTTCACCTGGTCCAAGTGCTCTATAGTGAAGGTCAACCTGGTCCAAGTGCTCTATAGTGAAGGTCAACCTGGTACAAGTGCTCTATAGTGAAGGTCAACCTGGTACAAGTGCTCTATAGTGAAGGTCAACCTGGTACAAGTGCTCTATAGTGAAGGTCAACCTGGTCCAAGTGCTCTATAGTGAAGGTCGACCTGGTACAAGTGCTCTATAGTGAAGGTTCACCTGGTCCAAGTGCTCTATAGTGAAGGTCAACCTGGTCCAAGGGCTCTATAGTGAAGGTCGACCTGGTCCAAGGGCTCTATAGTGAAGGTCGACCTGGTCCAAGTGCTCTATAGTGAAGGTCGACCTGGTACAAGTGCTCTATAGTGAAGGTCAACCTGGTCCAAGTGCTCTATAGTGAAGGTCGACCTG
>OZ026557.1:667500-672500 GCA_964020155.1 Chondrilla cf. caribensis | reverse complement strand
TGTGTGTGTGCGTGTGTGTGTGTTTGTGTGTGTGTACATATATGTGTGTGTGTATGTGTACACATGTGTTTGTGTGTGTTTATGCTGTGTGTGTGAGTATGCTATATGTTTGCACATCTGTTGTGTGTACTGTGTATGGTGTGCATTAACTGGGTGAGTATCTGGGCCTAGCATCTCTTGTGGTATCCCTTTCCCTACAGACCCTCTGAAGGGTTACTGGCAGCCGGGATTCCATTCGATATCGCCAACAATGCTTTGAGAGTCTCAATTGGTCACAGCACATCAATGGCTGACGTTGAAGTGTTTGTTGAAGACTTGACACAAGCTATTTCTTCACTAGAAACAGCTGCATAGCCTTCACATTGTGTTGTGATGGTGTCTGTCCTTATCTAACAGTTCATGGACAGATATTTTATATCATGCATTGTTATAATTATACTATTTAGCAGAGAATTAGGAGTCAAGAGCTATAGGTCTGTAGCTGATATAGTTATGTGACTGCATATGCACTTGTGAAAAGGGCTATGTACTTGCATGCATGGTGAATGATTACAAGAGTTGATAAAATTTCCATTACAATTTGTATAAATATAATTGTATATCGATATTATACGATAATTTTATGAACAATTGTATATATATAATCCATTCCCTGATAATTGGTATCGATATTACAACTGATTTCCAATTAATATGAACAAACATGATCAGCGAAAAGATTGCAAACCCAATCATAATTATAAGATTAAATAAACTGTAATGTTGATGAAATATGCAAAATATAATATGATCGAATTGATAAAAACTCCAACATTATATGAATTGGTGAAATGACACATGTATACAGAATTATTAGTTCACTTGCTTTTCTCCAAACCATATAGCCCAACCGCAAGTCCAATTGTGCAAATGATAGTCAGTCCAATAGGCCAATTAGAAGAGATCCACTCGGCGATAGTGTTGACATGGTGAAAGAGGAAGGCGAGTATATAGGGAATAAGCGCCTCGACGATGAGAACGATGACGTCAGCGTACGTCTCCCCGACAACACCAGCTACCATGTCACGTGCCTTCTGCCTGATAATCCCGTAACACAGAATAATACTGACCGTTAGTTTTCGTTGGGTGACGCCTGTCCCTGTAGCAGCCTTTTGGTCCGTAGATTCGTTCCCCTGGACGGCGGGCACACTACCCATGTAGTCAGTTAAAAACCTTTTCAAGATCTTCAACCACTCCTTCCTCGTAGTGAGTTTGCCGAACGTGTCGCTGTGCATTTTCAAAACCTCATCGATATCTGCCGCGCAAATTTGCAAGTTTTCACCCACTTCTTCTGGTCTCAATATGTCACCATGAACCGGTGTGGTGGAGTGCAATAATTCTTCGGCCTTCTTCTCTGTTCGCAACATTCCGTCTCTTGTTTCTTCTGAAATGGATGGATCTTGGATTGTAAGTGTCTCGAAGGCCTTCAATGCCACCTCTTGTCCCGTGGCGGTGCGAACTTGAACCGTCTTCGGAGACGAAACATCAGACAACACCTGTTCCGCCATTTTTACTTGAACCAGACCTAAGATCACCAATATCAGAGTTGATCTGTACTATCGTTTACAAATTTGCTGATTATAAATTCGTCGGGCACGCCGAGGGCTTATATACCAGATACGATGGTTATAATAGTGTACCGGCTTGGCGGGTCATTTCCGGTTACGTCATGATTATTTATAGGCCTTTCTAGGAACCAAAAGTAGGAGTAACCGTGGTACCATAGCAACACCATTAGGCGCCTTGATGTACATACCACGTGTAGTAAATCCTAAATTTTGTTTTATGGAATGAGAGTACATATATGCACATATATATTGTATAATATTTACAGTGTACATGTGCCCACCATAATACTATTGCTGTAAAATAGCGTATTCATTTATTATTTGAAGTATAATAATATTAATAATATGATTTACAACAATAATGTACTCTCAATGACATCAGTTCAGTATTAAATACTTGCATTATATATGCTTCACATTCATCATATTATCATGTCTATCTTTCTCACATTGTATAGTTTACCATTGTATTATATCATTGAATGAATGGGATGATATCATACAAAATATTGCAGGAATGCTCTATTCATTACATCATGATGATGAGGATTTTTGTACAGTTGTCACCACTTGATAACATCATGATAAAATGACAAAATTTCTATGACCAGGAGTGTCTATTTAACACTTCTAACATATTAGGAAAGATCACAAGATTATTAGGCATTATATATTAGATATAAAGTGCCTGGAATAGTAGCCTGTTGACTTGGTGGACTGACTTGCAATTGGGCCAATAGTTCCCCAGTTAAGATTAAATTTAGCCATCTAACACCCATAGTGAGTGAATTGAATATGGCAATCACTTTGGTTTATGTAAATGTGTGTGTGCCTTGTATTATGTGTGCGTGTGTGTGTGTGTGTGTGTGTGTGTGTGTGTGTGTGTATGTGCGTGTGTGTGTTCTGACTATGCATTATAGCATATGACTGACTTATAACACACATAATTATTGTATAGTGTTACATGAAGTTGTATGTTTATCAAGTGTGTACATTTCATTTGTTTTTCATTCTCAAATTGAAGTTTATCATTAGAATGAATGAGATGATATCAAGTCATATAAACACACTGAATGCTGTATTCATTATATCACATTGATAATGAAATTATGTACAGTTGACACCACTTGATGTAATAGAAGTGAAAAATTCAAATCACAGTCATGTATTGAAATGACATTGATTGAGAATAAAAATGCAAAACAAAACAGCAACGAGAAATTTGATACAACAAACGATTGTAAAATATTGAGCACATCCAATCGTAATGAAACATATACACTTAAAATGATATAAATAGATTTGGATTAATAAAATGCAATGTAGTCTCACAGAATATGAAAAATGATGCAGTTTGTAACATAATACAATGAAACTGTAAATATGTACATACATGTGCTTATGGGAGTCTGGTCTGTATACAGTTTGTCAAGAACGCCTCAGTAACAGGTAGCCAAGGATCCCAACTGACACTGCCAAAGCTCCACCCACAGTGGCAAAAATCTCCCAATGTGATCGGATCCACTCTGTACATGTATGGCACTGCTCTCTGATGAAGGGAATAACTCGATTGCGCACAAACTCTCCAGCCACAGTTTCAACTATGTAAATGATGAACTCAGCCAACGACTCCTCTGGTAAGTTGTCACCAAATTTCTGACACACGTACTCTTTGATCAAAAGGTAGCATATTATAATCACGAGTATGATTTTCCCACAAGAGAGGCCTCCATTGAAGATATACTCGAGATACTGCTTTAGGGTGTTCATGGGATCCACGGAGTGACTAAGTTGAGATGCCATCTTATCGAGGACCGCCTTGTGTCGCCTTGCGACACGATCCAAATCATTGGACAATTCTTTCAATTTGTTTCCAACTTGAACGATCCCGGCATCGTCTTCCTCCACCTTATCGCTCGAGGAACACTCAAGGTTCTTTTCGACATCTTTTTCTGTTGTGAGCATAGCCCGTCTAGTGTCGTCGGAGAGAGACGGGTCGGTCACGGTTAAATCCTTGAATGACTTTAGTATGCATTTCTTGCTCATGTTCCTTTCACTGGTCAACTCTTCTGAAGAAGAACTTCGGTGAAATGAACGCTGGTGTGACTTGTTGGAGAATACACGCTCAGCCATTAGTTCTTTATGCTAACTGCTGCTGGGGGAGCGAACCGCCTTTTTATAGACGAATCACGCACGGTCGGGATTCCCCGATCGAAGCGTGATTGTTACGTCAGCCACAGCCAAGCGGAAAACCCGGTGATAAGTCCCATTTTAACTGCCTTGTCATCGTGCACTCGTTCACCTTCATGCCGTGTTCGTTTATTTAATAGTCAACCTACGCTTCCTGTATGTACCCACATAATCTTTCCTCCCGGATGACCGTGGAGATTCTTCTGCTGTTACGTATGTAGCGCCCTGCACATATCTTGGTTTTGCTTCCGCTTTTAATAACATTCGCGATTGGGAATCTAAACCGGGACAAGAGTAAAAATGGAGGATACCGTCGACGGCGGATTGGTTTCCAAAGTTGCAGATCTAGTTGACAGAAGTAGTGAAGATCAGAAAGAGCAAGATACAGGAAGCAATAATGTATGTGATTAGCTTTTCAAATGTACGCTTGTTGAACTCAATCCGTTAATTTGTATGTATATTCTCAACTGACGTAGGACCAACGTATGTATGATGTTTGTACAGTTTATAAACGACTGGTATTTTAGTACCATCATGACTGTATTGTTGTGCGTGCGTGTGTGTGTGTGTGTGTACTTGTGTGTGTGTGTGTGTGTGTGTGTGTGTGTGTGTTGTCATTGTATGTGTTAGTGAGTGTTGTGAATGTGAACATCATCAACACATGTGTGCCTGTGTCACTCCGATCTTTGTACAAACTTGAATGCATACACATGTGCATACATACGTACCATTCATCATTTCCTACCAAATTTGTTCATGTGTACAGTATATTCTTGCATATATCTGCTAAGGTACATTTCTTGCATAGATTCACACTTTGCTATCCCTTGCTGAATAAAGGTATTTGACATCATCTGCCATGATGATTTTCTCATCTATTCACATTGTTATGTCTGGTAATGTGAACCATGAAGACACAATCAAAACAGATGCCATGATCAAAGTGTGAATGGGGAAAAATTAATACTATTTAACCCTTCTCTTCCACGTGAATTCCGTAACGTGAGAAAGTCTCGTTTCTGTAATTGATTTTCATTCCAAAGTGCAGAACTCTCTCATGCTCGCATTACCGTCTCGAACAGGTAGCAACTTGATAATGGACCAAGCAACCAGTACAGTGGAAACCATTAGGGACCCACATAATCCCTTTTTTGGTCTTGGACATTTCTGTTATCGGAATTTGGTTAATGTATGTCCGTTGTT
>OZ026557.1:645000-647500 GCA_964020155.1 Chondrilla cf. caribensis | reverse complement strand
GTAAGTGTATGGCTGTTGTCCATGCCAGGCAATGGATATGGACATTAATGTGAGACGTTACAACTAAGTGTATGTGTCTAATTAATTGGATGTGATCGTTGACTCAAAAGTGTCTGGTTAGACTCAAAAGTGTCTGTTTCTCTTTCTCCAGTCTTAGGTTCTCACTCTCTCACAAAATCTCAGAGTAAGACTTTATCGAAGAAACTCAATCTCCGATGAATGGTATATAGCCTCTCTCCTGAAGGAAGGAGCAGACACACATGGATTAATATTAGTGTGTGCCTTTCCATTTTCAATGAATGCTCTGTCATTAATTCACTGTTCAATCAAATTATACGTGGTTGATGGGTCGTATTATACATGCCTGTGAATATTATATTAATTTTGCAAAATTTCCAATAATAATAATAATTTACATGTATTATGGACAATGCACAGTGGGATTTGATGCAATGCAATGAGTATTCAACTTTTTATGGCATTTATGTTTCTCGATATTAGGTGCTGGCCGACATGCACTGTTTCTTGTATGCATATGTGTAGCATAACTTATAGGGAAGCTAGGGCGTGTTAACTTAATATTTTCACCAGACCTAGCTGGAGTCATGCACTAACATATGGAACAATTCCCATCTCCATGGGTGCACTGCAAATGTAAGAGTGCATGAAGAGAAAATGCTATATAAACACCTTATTTCATAGCTCATCGGAGAGAGGGCTTGTCGACCTGATATTTCTACCAGATATAGCTGGAGACGTCAAATAACTTATAAAGCCATTCTTATCTCTGTAGGTTGCCTGTAACTATAGCTAAATTCGATCGGAGGTGCTTAATATTGTAACAGTTTCAATGTATGGGAGAGAATGGGAGAGAATAACCGCTAAGCACCTTCTTGCATGACTCATGGGAGAGGGGGCATGTCAACCTGATAATTTCACCAGACCTAGCCAAAGGCATGAACTAAATTCAGGAACAAATCGCATCTCAACAGGTGACCTGTAACCTTATAGCTACATACGGAGGTGTTTAATATTTTCCAATGTATGGGAGAGTATAGAAGAGAATAACGCTATATAAGCACATTTTTGTATAGCTCATTTGTGAAACTTGATATTTTAGACAGACCTAGCTGGGGATGTGAACTAACTTATGAAATTGTTTCCATCACAATAGGTGGCCTGTAACCCCAGCTACATTTGGAGGTGCTTAATATTTTTTCAATGTATTGGAGAGTATAAAACACTAAGCACCTTTTTGCATAGCACATGCATGGGGGAGGTAGCGTATCAACTTGATATTATAGCCAGACCTAGCTGGGGACGTGAACTAACTTTTGATACCATTCCCCTCTCAATAGGTGGTCAGTAACCCCAGCTACATACGGAGGTGGTTAATAATTTTCCAGTGTATTGGAGAGTATAGGAGAGAAAATGCTAGGCACCTTTTTGCATAGCTCATGGGAGAGGGGGCGTGTCAACTTGATATTTTAGACAGACCTAGCTGGGGACATGCACTAGCTTATGAAACAATTCCAGTCTCAATAGGTGGCCTGTAACCCTAGCTACATCCGGAGGTGCTTAATAATTTTCAATGTACGCATTCTCTCCCATACATTGACTTTGTGGTGCAATGGCCAAACTTTGAATAACAAGGGTTATAAAGCACATAAAGAGATGGGAACGAAGTGTTTCATAACTCAGCTCACATCCTTAGCTAGATTAGTTGAGAATATCAGGTTGACACGCCCCCTCTCCCACGAGCTATGCAAGATGGTGCTAAGTGTGGTGCAATGGCCAAAATTTGGCCATAGCACCACCTTGAATAACAAGTGTTACAAAGCACACAAAGAGTTGGGAAGTGTTTCATAATTCAGCTCACACCCCCAGCCAGATTAGTTGAAAATATCAAGTTGACACGCCCACTCTCCCACGAGCTATGCACGATGGTGCTAAGTGTTTGTCTCCTATTCTATCCCATACATTGACTGTGGTGCCATGGCCAAAATTTGGCCATAGCACCACCTTGAATAACAAGGGTTACAAAGCACACAAAGAGTATACACTTTAAAATCTCATCCAAATTTTTCAATTTCTTGTACAAGGACAGTACAAGGACAAGTACAAACAGGTAAATTGAGTTGAAAAAAATGTGGGCTGCCACTAAGCTTGATATAGACCTGAAGAGACAGTTTCTAATTGTGTGATATTCATTAATATTATGTAATTGCCATAATAATATGAAATATATATAATTTTGTCTATAAGTATCAAAATATAACGATTACAATGAAATAAAAGATCTAGATATAAAACAAGAATTCTAGGAACTATAATTAAAAAAAGGTCACCCACTAAGGGTCGAAGACACCTATATATGGAGAGCTTTACAGGGACTTTCCACAGAGACTGTGTACTTGGTCATTCCGCGAATGCAGAAGACACTATTCTAGCTGGGAGGTCAGCCGCGAGTCCCAAAGCTCCCCCCTACGGTTCTTTGTAG